>CAWUFW010017449.1:0-261282 GCA_963921515.1 Calotriton arnoldi
CCACACCTGGGTATCAGATGAGGAGTGGGCAGTGCACAATAGAGGGACATGGCTCCTGGACAACATGACTGCTGTACTGTGGCAGTTTAACCAGGCCCGAGGAGGGCACATAGCATGTTAGACAGAGTTCACAGTGCAGTCTTTGACTCACCCCCTCCTTGCTGCTCTCTGGCCTTCAGCTGCCCATCCAGGTCTGGAAAGACCACCGCCAGGATCCTGAGCATGTGGGGGGTCAGGGTCCGTGTTCTCGGGCATGCGCGTGAGACTGGCAGAACATGGCATCCTTGAAAGGCGAGGCTCAATTTTGAGTGTGCCCTGCTCACACTATCCAGCAGCCGCTGGTGGCGTGTTGATGGCACGCTCAAGTTTGTTTAGTTTGTGATCTTCATGTTGATGGAGTGAGCCTGTGTGATGGTGAACGACGGCTTGTGTTTAGCGAATTCCCTAAATGTTGAGATTGTTGTGTAGGGCAGTCGCACCTCATTATTCTCAATTCTGTCTTACATTGTCCGCACTAAGAGGCATTACTGTGTCTGCTCTTAAGTCGGCTGCTTTTAATGGGCGATACTTAAACAGATACACTTAATTGGTATTCAGGATGAATGATATATACTGTCAATTTTCAAGGTTTTCCCCATTTTGTGTACTTTATCAAAATTAAGACATTTGTTTTTTTGTTTATGCTAATAGGCCGACTGGGGAATTTACATATGGCACTGGGTTTTTAGGTGTGCAGTGGTATTTTACTTGCTTAGCAGATGCAGTATGTCAGTGTATTGAGTACGGCAATTGTTCTCACAAACATGCACACATAACACACAGACACCCCCTCAAATGTATAATTTAACACACATTTGAACACCGGCACACATGACACATTCGCAACCTCACCAACATACGGCTAAAAAACATTCACATTGACAATGCCAAGAGCTTGGCCATTGCCAAGACATAATGGTTTTGCCAATGCTTGTTAATATTACACCAGAAAGCACTTTGCAGGCCCAAACTTCCCACCACCTACAGCCAGTGATTTCTGTGCGCTCGTGACAGGGAACCATCTTGGTAACCCAGATTGTTCAATTTGAAACGTCCAGGTTTTGGGGTGCAACGGAAGGGGTGTTTGGGGAGGCAGTGCTTGGACACTATTAATAGCGACGGTCCGTGCTTAGCCTGCCACACTGACACACTTGTCACACAGTGGGGGGGGGAGGGCGATTGCAAGCAACAACATGGGAGGCTTGTGGAGCTGTAAACACATTCAGCTGATTCCCTGCAGTGCTTTGTTGGGTGTGTGGAATCTAAGAAGGAGAAACCCAAATCCTCCAAAGCAATCTGGAGCGAGAACCGCAAAATGAAGCCAGCTGCCACTGACCAGTGAAAAGAAAACAAATGAGAGTGACGACAAATCCAGCGAATGGTAAGTAATGGGCGGGCTCAATAGCTCTTTTTAAGCATTTCTAGGTCGAGCCTGGGCAGCGCATGCTCTGCTCTACGAGGCATGCTGCATTGGAATATGGACTTGAAGCTCCGCCCATATTTTTCATTGGCTTGTGTCATTGTCCTTTAAAATGCTGGCTTCTGATACGTTAATAGGCTTGTTTGTCCCTCCTTAGTACTGCCTTGTCTTCATTTGTAACCTCCCATGAGGACTGGCCCTTTTACTTCTGTTGTTACACAGTATGTCTTATTTAGTCTGTAAGCACTATTTTCTTTAATGCGTTTCTCCTACTGCAGGCATGACATACTTTCCTGCAACTTTCAGCACGCCATGCGCGCTTTCACTTAACAAGCGACCCGGGACAATGGCGGCCGAGGTCTCGCATTTGTGAGAGTTTGAGCTATTGGTATTGTAAATGACAATGCCTTTTATTTATGTGTTAATTATAAAAACAGATAAGTAAAAAGCATTGTCATTTACAGTGCCAATAGCTTAAACTCTTGCAAATGCGAGACCTATTGCATTGCAAATGCTTGTTTCCTTCTTCCTGTTGGAATTTTCCTTTGTTTCTCCTGATAAATGTCCTTGCTTGGCCCGTTCCTCTTCCCTAATGTCAGGGAGAGATAGGCACCTTGGTATTTATTTCCACATTACCATCATCTTCGATCATTGACTGCAAGATTGTGAAAGAGGGTTTTTGCCCTTTGTGGCTAACCTTCTAAATGATACCCTCTGAAGGAGACACTTGACACCTCATATTCAGGCAATCAAGAAGGGGGATCAACAGACCTTCTCAGTGTATTTTGGCAGATTTACATGGAGATGTGAAAGTACACTTCACCCTACTATAAAGAAAGATCAAGAGTACTTGTCACTATTCGCCCATTATCAACAGGACAATGCATTTATACAGTTTTCATTGGGATAGATGTGTTATATATGATGGGTTGGTGTTTTAAAATAGGCACTTGCAGGAACATTTTAAATGGTATGATATGCATTAGTAACAGAGGCAATTCACTCTTTAGAACATAAATTATATTTGGTGTACAAATGCTATTCAAAAGATTCGCCTTCAACAAAATCCACAAGCTGTATACAATGATTGTTACTTTTTAGGTGATATGTGCATGATATCCACAAACAGTGCGGTAGGATTAATAAAGTAAATGAGAAATCTCTTGGACATAAAGAATATTATTTACCAAATGCTTTACCACATGAATAAGCATGATAAGTGTTGTTAATCAATGATACAGGAGGATTTTCATGCAATAGGAAACATCCTTTTTTAAGAGCCCCGAATTGAATAGAGGTCATATTTGTGTAACAAGCCAGTGCTGAAAGTAAGATGTCGGAAAGAACCCTGCTGTGCCATAGTAAGAACTTTGACAGGTCAGGATATAGAGAAAATGTGTTAGGGAGTAGGAGAAAAACATTGAAAGATAAACTAGAACTATGGTTTGAATTACAAGTATTTAATATTACAAAATAACACAAAGAAGTAAAGAATAATTACATAAAATCAAATAACAATTCAGAAGCATTCAGTTTATTTTCAATGAGGAAATATTAGTAACACAGCTCTAGACAGAAGTACATTCATCAGTGGGAAGCTTGGGTGAATGGTTAATTTAAGAGTCTGAATCTGCCAATCTCTATACCTGGGTGGGACTTCCTTGTTTGGGTCCACAGATCACAAATTCGGATCAGTGGACTGCAATTGTTCAGAAAAGTAGGGGTGGTTACCCTGGCATCAGGAGCAGGGATGATAGAGTAGAGGTGAACTTCCCCAGCAACCTCACTACTTCCCTCTGGAGTGAGTAAGGACTGGAAGGAGATGCTAGGAATGGTACCCAAAAGAAGTTCTGACAGAAAGGAGCCAGAATATAAAGAAGGTACAAGAGGAAAAAGCAAAAGGAATAAAAAAAAAACTCTCAAATAAGCAAACAATTCTAGAGAAAAAATAAGCAATTCAAAACAAAGAAAAAGCAGGCATAAAAACGAACCCAGTGTAACCTGGAAAGGAGAAATAATTGACTGGTGTGCAACGGGCATTGGGCACGACAAAGATGGAACCCTTGAAGCATTGCGATGCACTGAATAATACTAAACATCCCATTCTATAGTAACTAGTGCTGACAAACCCAAACATGACCTGGAAACACATTACATCCATCTTGTATTAGCATGCCCTATAGGAATAAGTGATGCTTCCAGCAACAGGATAATCCTTGTCATACAGACCTCCAACCACTAGATAAATCCATAGCTAACCTAGAGACTTAAATCTCCCTCTATTCTGCAATCTCTATTGTCCAAAAATCAAAGGGTGAAGCATATAATGGCATCTTTTACCAAAGGACCCAGAGGTACGTACAACACTTCTTGCCCTGTTGTCAATGAGACATCTGGAACCTTTGGGAGAGCACGGTCCATTGATCTGTGCCCACAGGTCCCATGCACAACAAATTCTGCAGCATGCCTCAGAGCATAACAATGCTGTGCTGCAGTGTGAAATGGACAAACCACAGCGCAGCACTGTATGTATAGAGATTGGTCTACTCTTGATGTCATCTGCTGTGTTGGTGCATTAGAGGGCTGCAGTGTGCTGCAAAGCCTCGAGCCATGGCTCAGTGGAGAGTGTGCAGTGTCTTGTGTTGGATTTCTGCTGCATATATATTCTTCCATTACCAATTTCTATGTGTAGGTAACAGCAGAAGGGCCAAATGCATTGGATGTGTGCTGTGCACAACCGTATACATGCAATTTCTTGTTTTTTTAGGAAACCAAGAAATTTTCCCTGGTTTGCACCTACTTCTAATACGCTTTAGTTTTTGACACAAAGTCAGGTCAGCATCAATACATATGGCTGTCTGCACTAATCCACCCCCACAAATATTGCTTTGACTTAAAGAGGTGCAAAGACAAATCTGGCAGTGTAAAAATGTCACCTTTCTAGGGCAAAATACTGTTTGCTCTGCATAGAAGATCACAGGTCCCACTTTGCATTGCTTTGCATCATGCTAGTGTCAGCTAAAACCCTTAGTGAATCGAGAAACACAAGTTTCGAAGTCTGTAGATACAATCATCAAGGGCCTTAATTCACAAAAGTAAACGTACCTTTTTGTGAAAGTTTACGATTGTTTGCTATTCACAAAGGGATTTCCGAGTGTGGAGTCTCCACACAGAAAAACATAGGATAGTCCTATCCTTTTATGTGCGGAGTCTCTGCACTTGTAAAGATACTACTCGTAAATCTCCTTGTGAATAGCAAACAATCATAAACTTACAAAAAGTAAGGTAAGTTTACCTTTGTGAATCAGGCCCACTATTTGCAGATGCTGAATCCTATGGGCCAGTTATGGGTCTTATTTTATACTCTGTGAACCTGGTACAGAGTCTGGAAACTATAAAATGAAACCTAACAGGGGTACAAGACTTTTCTAGTTCCTGAGACTGCGTGGGCCAAGAGGCATTTTTTTTTTTACATTTTAATCTTTTGTGGCCCCTTTGAGGGGGACTCATGACACCCACCATGCTCAAAACACACTTTTGCAAATGGCCCACGAAAAAAAGTAATCAAACAAGAGTTAAACATGGCAGGTGACGCATGATATGGAACGCGTTCTGTGTGCTGTATAGCATAACTGGTGAGTTTGGGCCAGAACTATAGCTCAGTTTTTAGCTACATTTGTTTATTACCGAGTCTACTGTAGTGACTCTGTAGTTATGGTTAGGTTGGAGTTTCCACTGAAAAGGCAATTTTTATTTTGTTTATAACTGTGATGTTGTTTGCTTAACCTGTGGTCTTGAAGTTAAAAAAAAATAAGTCTAGGTTAGTTCTAGGATTTCAAGTTTTGTGCAGATCCACCCAGGGGGCAAAAAGTAAAAGGGGGGTCAAAATGAATGTTTTCTATTTTGACTCCTAAAGGAAAGTTTCATCTCTGATGCAGCAAAAACGACTGAACAGAATGGCACCAAACCTGCTGTGAAAGTAGAACAATTAGAGAAGTGCCTTTGCTTGGTTTGGTGTAATCTGTGTACTTGTTTTAAGCATTACTTACTAGGTAGGCTTAGGAGGGTTACATTGTTGGGAGATCTTGACAGGAGGTGAAACGGTTTTTTATTTGCTTATAACTTAGCACTGACATTTAGCATTTGCTTACCATCTTTAGCTTACTCCTGGTATTTTAAATTTGTGCAGATCTGCCAAGGGGGAGTGCAGTTAGTGAGTGAGAACTATTTTGACAAAGGCTCTAAGGAGCCGAAACGCATCAGACCGTCGCTGCTAATATAATACACGTCCTTGAGTGTCTGTTTTTCCCTGCAAAGGAGTTGAATGACTTATGGACATGGGGCTTACACCCATAACACCCATAATGGAGCAACAGCATGCTGGTAGAAGTGGCCTTGAGACACAGGACATTGCCAGTGGTGATGGGAAACAGAAGGGATCCAAGCAAACCAGAAACCAAACATTGAAGCAAAAGATACATGCCCTCGAAAGACTAATGGTTAAGTAAATTAGTAAATGGTGGGAGATTTCCACCCTTACTAAATTTGTGGAGGTGAATGGCGTACCACGTGGACTAAGAATTTTTACCGTCCTAACGTATGAAACTCTATACTCTGGTTTATTGGCGAAATGGGCTGAATTCACTGCAAAAAAAAGCCAGGGGATGATGCTAATTCTGATTAAATATGCACAACTTAACTTAGAATGGATTAGGAAGGAAATTGTTGAAAGGAATTGGAAAAGGAAAAGGAGAAAGAAAATGATCAGGACAATGTAAAAATGTACGTACAAAGCAATGGCCAATAACCGTTGAGGAAAAATATGAGGAATAAATCAAATTGAAAAAATAACAAAAATTCCTCAGAGGTACAAGGGATAACGCGGAGGGAAAAATCGTGACATTTGCTGAAAAATATGATTTTCTTAGAAACCAGATGAGACGGAAGGATACACAAAGACAACAGGAATCAGCCACTACTGGGTCAAGTTCTGATCTCAGTTCTGCATTAGATGAATTACCGGGGCCGTCCAATATTCACTCACAGACACCCATCAGTGGTACTTTTTTAGAAAAATTCTGCTTGCTGTGGCAGGCGGACAAACTGAAGAGGGGCAGACTGCAGAGTAAAGGAAAAGGAAGAGGTGCAAGCAAAGAAGGAGCACAAGAAGAGGAGCGCCAAGGAACATAAAATAGCCGAGTGGGAAGAGAGGGCGTCAGACCAGGAGAAACTAATCATGGAGAACATGGCGTTAATGGTAATTAACCTTTCTAATCATGAACTTGCTGACTCAGAGAAATTCCTTCTAGAACTAGGATTGACGTTTTGCCCCATGAGTGATTTTAGTTATGCCAAAACTGGCATCGATTTGATTTTATTTGTTAGGAAACTGAAATTGCAAAATGTACATAAAATGCCACCAAGGCAAAAGGAGGAAGAGGAGGAAGTTTAGATCGATGTAGGGGGCCATGAAATTGTCATTGGCGACATTGTTGGAGGAACTTCTCAAGGATGATATATCTCATCCTGGCCCCTATATGTCTGAAAGAGAAATGCCTATGAACAGGGGTCTTGAGGTTGATACGCCTAGTAGAAGCGGCTTTAAGCCCACATTCCAGTAAATACCTAACATGCCACATGATAATATCAATGTTTTTGATCAAAGAGTTAACTGCGCTGAGGAATTGTAGTGATACTAAGAAATCTAATTTAACTAACGCACAAAAGAAGGCCATAAAATCTCTGAAAAATGATACCACATTATCATTAAGCTCTATGGGTGGCAACACTGTTGTCAAGGATGTGTTTATGTATAAGAAGGAGGCACAGGGCAGCTGAGCCAAATGGATTGCTTGTGCAAGGTGATCAAATATTATACCTATAGAACCTCGATTATCAGATATCATGATGCATTAATGGAATAACGTGACCAGGGCATTATTGATTTGGGAGGTATGCACTTTTACATATGTTACACCTAAACACTTTGCGCTTGATTCACAAAGGGCCTCTGCACTTGTGGGGGAGGCCCCGCAGTCATGGGGGAGTCTCCTCACTTAGGCAGAATCTCTGCGATGAGAATTCTCATTGAGGAGATTCTTCCTGAGTGAGGAGACTGCCCCATGACTGCAGGACCTTCACCACGAGTGTGGAGGCCCTTTTTGAATCAGGTCCCTTGTTTTTATCTATTGCCCAAGGTATACAAGGATGCTAGAAATGCACTGGATAGATCTATTTGTTCTTCTAATGAGGGGTTACTTGAGAATATTGCCATCTATATCAATCATTTCCTCTTTCCAGCAGTACCTTCATTACCCTCATATTGTATCAACAGCACTGATTTCCTCACTAAGATACAGGGAATCCATTGGTATCACACGCATACTATGATAACATTGGATGTCAATTCTTTATATACATGTATTGAACATGATTTTGGCATCAAGACGTGAGTATTTCTTAAAAACTGGACCTATCAAGTTTTATGACCACAACAAGATGCTGCTATGTATGAACAGATATTATTTGACAGAGAATATATTTTTGTTTGATGCTGTCAGTTATCGGCAATGAACGGGAACCATGATGGGCACCTGTTTTGCGTCCAGCTTTGCTAGTATGGCAAGGGGCTGGTGGGAGGAGCGGGTGGTCTGGATGGATCCCAGTGAGGAATATACCAGGTGCATCATTATTTGGATCAAGTATATTGATGAGTTGTTCTTGATTTGGGATGGCCCGCCAGGGAAGGTCAAATTGTTTACTGAGATCTTAGCCCAAAATCAACATAATCTGAGATTTACCTCTAAAATGAGTGGAACTGAAAGTTACTTTCTGGATGTAAAACTTAAGATTGAGGGGGACATGATAACTACTAGTCTCCATAGAAAGGAAATAGTGGGTAACAGTGTATTACACTTCATTAGCCACCAACCCAGACATTTGGTGAACAGTATCCCTTATAGGGAAATGTTAAGGGCCAAACATATTTGTAATACCACTACTGTATATAAGAAGGAGAGATCACACAAAGTATGGAGATTCAAAAGAAAAGGCAACTCATTTAAAGAACTTTGGGGTTGATTACGATGGCGGGCGGAAAAGCACTCTGACCGCCGTGGTAGCGGAAATTAACCATCCGCATGTACCGCGGGAAAACCGGCAGTCAGATTAGGATGAACCGCCAGAAAAATCAGACCGTGGGGGTCGGAATGCATGAAACACCGCAGGGAGCGTGCGGAGCAGGTAAAAATCCGTCCGCGGCGGTCGGTCCTGCAGCGTAAACACCCGAAACCGCCGCACGGCCAGTGGAGAGACTGCATGTTGAATTAGGATACCATTGCGGTGACAGTGGAACGATCAGCTCTTTTCCAACCACCGCGATCACAACCATTGGTGAATGGGAGAGCCGGCGGAAGGGCCGTTGCATTTCGACTGGCAGGATCGCAAGCATCGATGAATGGGAGAGCGGGCGGAAGAGCGGTTGCATACCCACCGCCGCGCTCGCTCCAGAACAGCAATGGCGGACGAAAACAAAACACACAACAAGGCTACCAAGTGTGGCAATTAACCTGGCTCAGCCTCAAAAAACACCTAACACACCCCAATGACAAATCCCCATGGCACCAAAAAAATACAAATCCCAGGTCAACCCACACAACACACCTGACAGGAATACATCATTTTGACCCACCCACATTGCTGAGTATAAAACCAGCCCCTTCCCTGACCACAATCCTTTGCACTAGTCCACAACTGAAGGGTCCAACCCCACTGCACAAAGGATAGGCAAATCTGCACACATCACACCATCACAACAACACACACACCACACACATCACCACCACCTCCTCCACACCTGCACCTTTAACCCATTTGCACATCACACACCATGTCACAGACGAAAATGCCCAAATTCACAGACAATGAGTTGTCAGTGATGGTAGATGAGGTAATCAGAGTAGAACCACATTTGTTTGGAAACCTGGTCCAACAGACACCATTAGCCACCAGAACGCAAATGTGGGCAAGGATAGTTAGCAGGGTCAATGCAGTAGGGACCATCCCGCGCACCAAGAAGGAGATCATGAGGCGGTGGCATGACCTCAAGAGCAAGGTGAAAGAGAAGAACAACAAGAACCGTGAGCTGGCTCAGAGGACTGGCGGTGGCCCTCCCATTCCACTACGAACATTCACGGCATGGGAGGAGAAGGTGCTTGGCATACTGCATCCAGAGAGTCTCACAGGAATACCCGGGGGAGTGGAGGCTGGTAAGTACCAACAAATGGCTACCATCACACTGCCATGTACTGTCTTGCACAACTACAAAGCTACACCTCCCAGGTAAAAATGCATGCATGTGCACCACACTCTCCCCAACACATGTCTCACAGTTCCAACATCCACTCCCTCTGATTCACCCCAAAGGTAGCTAGCAATATTACCATGGGGGCAGGTATACAGGCAGCCAGCACTACAACTCCCACCAGGCCCCCTTGTCCCAAAGCACACCAGGATGGAGCACTCCCCCACCCCACCCAGGAGCATGTGTCAGCCATTGCATTGCCCACCTTCACCTAACATGTAGGTAGCCATCTCAACAGGGAGGTTGGTGGTTGTGTTTGGGAAGCCTGCACTACAACTCCCACCAGGCCCCCTTGTCCCCTAGCTCACCAGGATGGAGCACTCCCCACACCCCACCCAGAAGCATGCGTCAGCCATTGCATTGCCCACCTTCACCTAACAGGTAGGTAGCCATCTTAACAGGGAGGGGGTGGTTGTGTCTGGGAAGCCTGCACTAGAACTCCCACCAAGCCCCCTTGTCCCAAAGCTCACCAGGATGGATCACTCCCCTCACCCCACCCAGAAGCAAGTGGCAGACATTGCATTCCCCTCATCAAACTAACAGGTAGGTAGCCATCTTAACAGGGAGGGGGTGGTTGTGTTTTGGAAGCCTGCACTACAACTCCCACCAGGCCCCCTTGTCCCAAAGCATACCAGGATGGAGCACTCCCCACCCCCCACCCAGAAGCATGTGTCAGCCATTGCATTGCCCACCTTCACCTAACAGGTAGGTAGCCATCTTAACAGGGAGGGGGTGGTTGTGTTTGGGAAGCCTGCACTACAACTCCCACCAGGCCCTCTTGTCCCAAAGCTCACCAGGATGGAGCACTCGCCCCATCCCACCCAGAAGCATGTCAGCCATTGCCCACCTTCACCTAAAAGAGAGGTAGCCATCTTAACAGGGAGGGGGTGGTTATGTTTGGGAAGCCTGCACTAGAACTCCCACCAGGCCCCCTTGTCCCAAAGCTCACCATGGATGGAGCACTCCCCACACCCACAACCATGTGGCAGCAATTCCCCTCAATTGTGTCACAGTACAGGTAGGTAGACAGTGCATGCACCCTGCCAATCCTCTCAAAAAGCATGGAGCCATATGACCACACCACCCCTCACATGTCACCCAACATGGCATACATCCAATAGTGCAAAACACACAAGATGATGGACGGAATGCTGCACATTGGCAAACATTCACCCCCAGTCACAGATCTGGGTTTAATCCATCGTTATATTGCTTCACCACGCCACCCCAGTTCAGACATAGCCATATGCAAATCAGTCTTGACCCTGTGCCTCATGGGAACAGTCCAGACCGAACTGCCAAGCCATGTCTTCCCTGGACCGGAATCAAGCATCCTAGGACCGGTTTCAGGCTATCAGCCTTCATCAGCCAGGATAGCTTGACTCCAGTGGCGTAGTGAGCACGGGACCCACGTCTGGGCATACCCTTCCCACTTAGGGCGAAATGCAAAACACACAAGATGATGGACGGAATGCTGCACATTGGCAAACATTCACCCCCAGTCACAGATCTGGGTTTAATCCATCGTTATTTTGCTTCACCACGCCACCCCAGTTCAGACATAGCCATATGCAAATCAGTCTTGACCCTGTGCCTCATGGGAACAGTCCAGACCGAACTGCCAAGCCATGTCTTCCCTGGACCGGAATCAAGCATCCTAGGACCGGTTTCAGGCTATCAGCCTTCATCAGCCAGGATAACTTGACTCCAGTGGCGTAGTGAGCACCGGACCCACGTCTGGGCATACCCTTCCCACTTAGGGCGAAATGCAAAACACACAAGATGATGGACGGAATGCTGCACATTGGCAAACATTCACCCCCAGTCACAGATCTGGGTTTAATCCATCGTTATTTTGCTTCACCACGCCACCCCAGTTCAGACATAGCCATATGCAAATCAGTCTTGACCCTGTGCCTCATGGGAACAGTCCAGACCGAACTGCCAAGCCATGTCTTCCCTGGACCGGAATCAAGCATCCTAGGACCGGTTTCAGGCTATCATCCTTCATCAGCCAGGATAGCTTGACTCCAGTGGCGTAGTGAGCACGGCACCCACGTCTGGGCATACCCTTCCCACTTAGGGCGAAATGCAAAACACACAAGATGATGGACGGAATGCTGCACATTGGCAAACATTCACCCCAGTCACAGTTCTGGGTTTAATCCATCGTTATTTTGCTTCACCACGCCACCCCAGTTCAGACATAGCCATATGCAAATCAGTCTTGACCCTGTGCCTCATGGGAACAGTCCAGACCGAACTGCCAAGCCATGTCTTCCCTGGACCGGAATCAAGCATCCTAGGACCGGTTTCAGGCTATCAGCCTTCATCAGCCAGGATAGCTTGACTCCAGTGGCGTAGTGAGCACGGGACCCACGTCTGGGCATACCCTTCCCACTTAGGGCGAAATGCAAAACACACAAGATGATGGACGGAATGCTGCACATTGGCAAACATTCACCCCCAGTCACAGATCTGGGTTTAATCCATCGTTATTTTGCTTCACCACGCCACCCCAGTTCAGACATAGCCATATGCAAATCAGTCTTGACCCTGTGCCTCATGGGAACAGTCCAGACCGAACTGCCAAGCCATGTCTTCCCTGGACCGGAATCAAGCATCCTAGGACCGGTTTCAGGCTATCAGCCTTCATCAGCCAGGATAGCTTGACTCCAGTGGCGTAGTGAGCACGGGACCCACGTCTGGGCATACCCTTCCCACTTAGGGTGAAATGCAAAACACACAAGATGATGGACGGAATGCTGCACATTGGCAAACATTCACCCCCAGTCACAGATCTGGGTTTAATCCATCGTTATTTTGCTTCACCACGCCACCCCAGTTCAGACATAGCCATATGCAAATCAGTCTTGACCATGTGCCTCATGGGAACAGTCCAGACCGAACTGCCAAGCCATGTCTTCCCTGGACCGGAATCAAGCATCCTAGGACCGGTTTCAGGCTATCAGCCTTCATCAGCCAGGATAGCTTGACTCCAGTGGCGTAGTGAGCACGGGACCCACGTCTGGGCATACCCTTCCCACTTAGGGCGAAATGCAAAACACACAAGATGATGGACGGAATGCTGCACATACATCCAATAGTCACTTCCTGTGTGCAGACAGCCAAACGTATGTAACTGTCACAGAAACATAACGTTAAGCCAGCAAGTCACATTGTGAAGAAATTCAGGGCACAATGTCCAGCACGGAATGCTATGTGCAAGTGCCATGGTGGCAGAGCATGAAGGCCCATATGAACACAAAACATGCATGGTCAGTTGTTGAAAGAAAGTAAAGTACATGATAACACAAAGGTATGCAGAAGATTACACTGGCTAGTTCTTGCTCAGATGTAAGGTCTTCATTGCAGAGCAAACCAAAAAGACAAATCACATAAAGTTGATGGGCTGCAAGTCGGTAGATGACGACATGTTCTTGTAATCACACAATCTGTACGTGGAACATGGTACCTATTTACATGTCACACCATGGACAAGTAATGTATGTACCCACACATCATGGCATGATGTGCAGTACCTTGCAGCCATACAAAGTGAAAACAATGTAATTTTTGTGGTGTAACACATGTAACATCCAAACAACTAACACAATGCTTGTGGGGTGCACTTTAATGACCATTTCACCTCTGTTCAACAGGAGATCAACAACTCACTGCTGCAGAAGGCAATACCAACCTGCAGAGCCAGTCTCCACACTCGGAACATGGACTCTCGGATGCAGACTCCCTAAATTTCTCGGATGAGGAGCACCGACCTGGCCCGTCCGGACTGCCAGGGTGCACCACGTCCCAGGCCCCCACTGTCCCCACCACCACCCCAGCAACAACAACCGCGCTGACCCCTGCTGCAACGACCTGTGCGGCCTCAACCACCACCAGCACCGCTGCCTGCAACACTCGCCCTGCCTCAGTGGTTACCAACCCCATCACACAATCAGAGGAGGGTAGGGAGAGCCTGCGGGTGCGTCGAGTGGCAACGCCACAGGTCCGGGGCAGCAGGGCAGGTGGGAGGGCAACTGGGGGACAAAATCGAGAGGACACTGGGACCGAAGCCCTGGCCAACATCGCCAGAGTCCTTGGGGCCTACAAACAAGCCCAGGGACACACGGGCCAGGCTCTGGAAGAATCGCGTGAGCTCCGTCTGCTGCTGAGGTCCACAGACGCGCTTATGGGCCAAATCGTGGACCTCTTGGGCCAGCTCGTGGGTGTTCTGAGGGACAGACTTGTGGCCCAAACTACGGCTCAACACCCCTCTAGTGTCCCGCAGGGTGAACCCCCCACCAGCCCAGCTGCAGCCACAGAGAGGGGTGAGCAGCAACAGGATGACTCCTCAGACACCGCTGACCCCGCAGCAGGAGCCCCCCCTGGATAACGCAAGAGGGGCCGTCCGAGAAACACCACAGGAGGATCACGTGTCAAAGCACCAGCCAAATGCAAGTCAAAGAGACATCCATGATAGCACCTCTGCACACCTTGTCATTGACTCTGTTGACTATCCTTACCCACACTGCCATGTTGATGACAGGTGTCTGTTGGACTGTGTCACCTCATCAATGTGGTGACTACTCTATTGTCTTGTTTGCCATCGCTGACAACTCATTGATTCACTTAGCACCATTTCTTGAAACATCACTTGTCTGTCACAACCACTCAATGTAATTAAACACTCTATACACACCTATGTCTTTGTGTCAGCTCGATGTTTATCACAATATGTACAATGTTGAGTCAGAACACAATGTACCAGAAGCTCAGATCATGACGAGGCATTGAGAGTCTGAAGGGACCTAGAGAGACACAAGAGAACGACATTTACTCATCAGGTGTTGGCATCACAGCCAGTACACAACACTAGTCATCAAGGTACAGAAACCAGCACACATCACAAGGAGAAACAATCTCAACATAGACATCATGTAGCTGGTCAGGACTACACTGTGCCACACACATCAGCCATCAGCACAGAGCCAACAACAGGCAGCAGTCAAAAAGCCCCTCTCGGCCTCATCACCATCATCAAAGACAGCAGACAATGTCACTGTTGTACAATGTTACTCACACTCAAGGGAAGTAGGGGTTGATCTGTTGGCGCAGGTCGACACCTTCCTCCTCTACACTATCCTCGTCACTGGACATGTGTGGGCTTGCAGGGGGGGCATCTGCGACGCATCATCGTCCAGGAGCAGGGGGATCTCCTTGCGTAAGGCCAGGTTGTGGAGCATGCAGCATGCAACAATAATCTGGCACACCTTTTTGGGAGAGTACATCAGTGCACCTCCGGTCCTGTCCAGGCACCGAAACCGAGACTTCAGAAGCCCAAAAGTGCGCTCCACCACACGACGTGTCCTCCCATGGGCCTCATTGTAGCTGACTTCACCCGGGGTCCTGGGAATCCGCAGTGGGCTCAGCAACCAAGGCCGGTTGGGATATGCAGAGTCACCTAGGTGTCAGTTACACAGAACAATTTAGTAATGTGACTGTAGCTGCGGACAGCATGTCACACATACAGCACAATACTTGACTCAATACTAACTCACCTACAAGCCACGCACGGTCAGGATGCAGATTTGCCATCATCTGTGGTACGATGCTGTTACGCAGGATGTAGGAGTCGTGGGCTGAGCCAGGAAATCTGGCACAGACATGTGAGATGATCATATCTGCCTGGCATACAACCTGCACATTAATGGAATGGGTATGCTTCCTATTCCTGTAGATGTGCTCCCGTGCCTGTGGCGGGACCAGGCCAACATGGGTGCAGTCAATGGCACCAACAACATTAGGGATGTGGCCAAGGGCATAAAAATCACTCTTCACAGCTGCCAATTCCTGTCTTCGTGGAAAATGGATGTAGGTGTCCTTGTATACCATCATAGCGGACAGGACATCCCGTAGCACCATGCTGAACATTGCCTGCGACATCCCACCTGCGCTGGCCACCGTGTACTGGAATGAGCCAGTTGCAAGGAAATGCAGGACCGCCATCACCTTACATGTTGGTGACACAGCAGTTGGATATGTCCTGCGAGGCCTCAGATGGGGCTTCAAATGAGCACATAGGTCTTGGAGGGTTTGCCGATCCAAACGAAACTTACGGATGATGTCCACATCCTCCATGTCCGCCAGCAAGGTGAATGGCCAATGCACATTTGGTTGCCTCCTACATAAGATAAAAGGGGACACTTGTCAATACAATTCACCTATGAGATGTGTCCAACATCTAACGTTTTGACTGCCACAGCGCCAACAATGACTGGCCTGAAACAACAGCTTACAGCACAAGTCACATGCAGAGACAACTTGACCCCAAGTAGTTGTACACGTGATCAGTATGTACAAACTGAGTACACCCGAGACAGATTCAGACTATGTGAATGTGAAATGGGACATTCCGACATCTTGTGTCACCAGCCCTGAGAGTACTTGACACAGCACATGTCTGAAACTGCAACACTGCTGTCTCCTACGTAGCTGCTGTACCTGCCACACCTTCTTGCGTGAGTCGGACAGGGCACACATTAACGACACAATGAGCACAGTGTGTGCCTTAAGATCAGGTATCAACATGAGTTCAGCAAACTACACACTGAAGTAGACACATTAAGTAGTCAGTCCATCATAACTGTGTGTTGCTTAGCCATCTCACACATTGACATGTTTCCATATTTGAGAGTCCATCACACAACAGATCTGTGTACATGCACAACAACATCATCAGTGACATGTGAGGGACTACATGCCAATGCATGTACTCCAGTGCACTGACATGGCATGTGTAGACATCAGTGATTTGAATGGCACACTAGCATTCAATTTAACTATCTGGTGGCATGATACATTGTAAGTGTGGAGTGTTCAATGATGAGAACTGGCCATTGCCATTGCTACAGCATGATGTGTCCATAGGTGCCCTAAGTGTGCACCGCCACCGCAATCATGGTCATTGGCACCAATGTAAAGATGCCAAATCGCGGTAGCGATTGCCTGGGCCCGCGGTGTGACACCGCCAATGCCCATGCCCATTCAGCCAATGGGAACCGCAATTGCGCTAGTGGATTACACTTTTGATAATCGCGGTAGGCGTGCTCCGCTACCGCGGGGCCGGTCATCGGATAGAATTGTAAGATGCACGATTGCGGTAGCGACCGCCTGGGCACCGCGGTGTGACACCGCCAATGCTCATGCCCATTCAGCCAATGGGAACCGCCATCGCGCTAGTGGAATACACTTTTGAAAATCGCGGTAGGCATGCTCCGCTACCTCGGGCCAGTCATTGGATACAATTGTAAGATGCACGATTGCGGAAGCGACCACCTGGGCCCCACGGTGTGACACCGCCAATGCCCATTCCCATTCAGCCAATGGGAACCGCCAACGCGCTAGTGGAATACACTTTTGATATTCGCGGTAGGCGTGCTCCGCTACCTCGGGCCAGTCATTGGATACAATTGTAAGATGCACGATTGCGGTAGCGACCGCCTGGGCCCCGCGGTGTGTCACCGCCAATGCCCATGCCCATTCAGCCAATGGGAACCGCCATCGCGCTAGTGGAATACACTTTTGAAAATCGCGGTAGGAGTGCTCCACTACCGCTGGGCCGGTCATTGGTTACATTTGAACAAAGCTGATCTGGAACACCAATTGCAGCAGCTGAGTACCACTGAAACAACCCCAGGGGGCTCTATATGTCTGGGCGAGAGCGACACATTTCCACTGCATCCAGACACTGCTGCCTGCTATTCTTCATCCCCAACTGCTGCTGTTCCTGTCTCCTGGACCCAGTGATGGTGAGAACTGAGATCAGGGCCCGTCCCTTCACCACAGAGAAGCTGGAGGTCCTGGTGGACGAGGTGCTTACACACGACAGGAGGCTATATGGTGCTCCTGATGTTATGGTGAGTGTTTGAGAGTGAAATTTGGAGAGTGCAAAGAGTGCTCACATGATGTTGCTCTGCTGTAGTATGTGCCTGTGAGTGCAAGTTTGTGTGATACACTGCCTAGCATGCTGACTTCATGTCAATGGGTGTGTAGCCTTATTACCACAGATCCATGGCTACATTGAAGGATGGGAGGGACATGCAGTGTCTTTGCAGACATACAGTAACACTGCTTGTTTGGAGCATGGAAGTCAGAACAAACATTGCCGGTGCTAATGGATGTCAGAGTCCATTCACCTTTCACATGCTCATTTGGGACATTTCAAATGTGTTTCGTCCAGAGGGTACTGAAGGATGTGTGTACACTTTTCATATTGTCACCATGGATATGTGAGCATTATGCACAAGATCGAAATGCCTGAGGGTGACACTCTTGGTGGGAAATCACCTATGACACATCAGAGTGATGTACTTCTGAAACATCCTCCTTCCATTGATTACATGATGTGTACTGACTCGCATGTGTAGGCACTGTTTGACCTCTCATGTTGCACATGCATGTGATTGTTCCGATGGGCCAGGTTTGACCTCGGTGTGAGTCCCCCTCCCCCTGGCCTGCACAGATACTGCCCAATTTGACAGGGACCCATCAGTAAATGGCCGGAGACCGGCATATGTTTTGTCTGCCGCCCTGTCACTCAATGAGCTATCTTAGGCCTGATGATTGCACAAGACGGACCTTGTGAGAAGGGTGTGAGAATGTAAGATCATGTCCCTAGATGTGACATCCACGACACAGTGAGCCACTCACAGGCCAAGGACATTGTGGGGTGTGTACTGTTGGACACAGTGAGTCTTACCCAACACATAATTTCCAACATGATGTATATCTTGCTCCCTCACATACTGCATCACAGATGAGGGCCTTCTTCACATTGCTTTGTGTGCTGCCATTCTGCATGTGTGTGAGATGGCCAGGTCCTGTGTCCACCCTCATACCTAAATGCATTTCAATCAGATTATCTGATGCAAATGTACTACGTGTCATGTTGTATGGCCTCTGCTCAAGGTTTCTGTACAGCTGTGCTAAGTGTTTGCATGCTCCTGTCCTGAGACACAGTGGAACATGGCCCATTGTCCCTGAAACTGCCTCTTCTTGTCTCCCATGCCTGCAGCTTAAAGTCTGCCAGCGTAAGGCCTTATGGAGGGCCATTGCACGCAAGGTGCGGGCTCTGGGTGTCTGCAACCGACGGCACACACACTGTCACAAGAGGTGGGATGACATCTGCCGGCTGAGCAAAAACGTGGCAGAGATGACGCTGGGGCTGCTCCCTCGGACTGGAAGGTTGTCGTGTAGGAGCATGACACCACTAATGGCCCGCATCTTGGCTGTGACACAGCCAGAGCTGGATGGACGTTTGAGGGCCCATCAGCAGCAAGTTGCGGGTGAGTATTCTGCGTAGGGTGACTTTGGGTGTGAGTGACTGCATGTATCCCAACCCTGCACCAGTGTTGAGCTCTGTGATGTTTCCAGTGTGATGCAATGGCTTGTAAGTGGCTTCTGTGTTGAGTGCAGCTGACATGCATTGTACTTTCTCATGTGTTTAAAATAATGGCCCTTGACATTGCAAGATAAGATGTGGCCTCATGCCGTCTGCTGCATTATGGGTGTCATAGACATCACCGGGGAGTGAACAGCTGTGTTCCTCATCTTAGTGTGCTTACGGCGATGTGTGCAGTGCCTGACTTTGGAATTGTGAGAACTACACAGCTGCCAACAATGTGCAAGGCTTGTTGTGCTTCAAAGCACAACATGGTGGACATCAGTAGTTCATGGCCATGTTATAAGGAAATTCTGGAGTCAGTATCTGTGTTGTCCCCTTAAAGTGACTCCGTATGTAACTGTGACAACATGTTGAGATGTACATCTATCTCACCTACAGGCACGTAGGTATGCTTACAGAATTCAGTATGTCAGGTAACTAGGAGGCACGGGCCGGCTATTTGGCAGTGTGAACGTCACATGGGTCATTAATGCCAACTAGGCATGTTTCCATGCATCTTCTGACTTTTGCATAAAGCTTGCACATGCAGACTGCACAGGGTGGTGTGCTACATGGGGGTATCATATTTCAGTGTTTTTGCTTTGGTTGCATATGATGTTTGTGAGTAGGGCACTGTACTAAACCTACGTCTCTTTCTTTTGCAGCATCTACCGAGGGCCCAGAAGGACAAGGGACGGACACCAGTGGTGAGGCATCTGGCACGACTGCTACACATGAGCTCACTGACACTGATGTGACCAGCGCCTCGGAGGGAGACAGGAGTGTCCTGGAAGACTCACGCCCAGAAACACCAACCTCAACATCATCTGACTCTAGCGGTGACTCCTCGATGTTGGCGGGCACAGGGAGTGGGAAATCTGCCTCTTCTTCCACCACACATCGTCCTGTGCACACCCTCCCGGCTACTACCACTAGTGCTGCCCATTCCCGCTGAAGTAAGAAGGGTAGGGTGTCCTTCCCCCCAGGCACCGCTGCCCCTGTCTCCCCTGCTGCCCTCAGTGTTGAGGCGGTGGACCTTTTGCGCCAGCTGTGTGTGGGTCAGACTACTCTCCTGAATGCCTTCCAGGATCATGACAGGAAGTTGGCACAGGTAGTTGCCTTCATGGAGGGCATTCATTCTGACATGGGTGGGTTGCACAGAACTGTCCAGTCTTTGTCCTCCACAGTGACGGCAGCCATTCAGCTGTCACAGGCTCAGAGTCCAGCTCCAGTCCCTTCGGCAACCACCCTGCCAGTGGCAACATCTGACGAGGGTGACCTCACACCACAGCCCTCAGGCTCCAAGTACTCAACACGCAGCACACAACAGCAGCACTCCAAGCTGCCCAGAGCACAGACACCATCCCCAAAACCAAAAACAGGCACACAGGAGCGCAAAGGGAAAAGCCCTTCTGGTGACACTCAGGTGCATCAGGCCAAGAAGCAGGCCTCAGGCTCACATGCATCCACATCACCCCCATCCAAGGACACTCCTGTCCCCAAACCTGCTCCCAAAGGCAGACAAACAGTTGCCCTGCCTGCTGTGAAGCTGTTGCCTGCAAAGAGTGCGCACAAACAGCTCTCTAAGGCAGATTCACCCACAACCTCAACTCCCACCCACACCCCTGTGAAGCTGGGACAGGAGAGCAATGTGGGGGGTTCACCTGATCAACAGGGGATGGAGGGGAAAAGGCAAAGCCAGCCCAAGCGTAACACCAGATCCAGCAAATCCCCACAGCGAGAGCCACCTGCACCTGATGCACCTTTGGTTGTGAGGGAGGCTGTTGTGCCCGCCCCACTTCCCACTCCTACCAAGACAATTCTTACCTATCGAATCCCCAAGAAGTGGAAAGGCAGCCCTCCACATTCTCCCTCACACACTGTGTCTCACAGCAGCATGTCTCTGCCTCCCCGTGTCACACTGCCACCCGGTCCAAGCAGCCCTCCGGCTCACAAAGCCACTGATGCCTCTATCTCAGCTGCTCCTCTCTCTCCCAGGTCCAGTCCTCCAACTGGCCCCGAAAATCAGCCACCTCCCAGTTCAACTGACAGCCAAGTGTGAGGCAAAGTCCCCCTCCCAAACCCATCGCTCCCACAGCGGTGCCTGGACTGCCCATTTGTATACCCAGAGCTGTGCTGATTCCCATGGCAGTGTACGGTGTTACCCATTCCCTGTGCAGGTTCTCATGCACACATGTACATACTTTGAACTATGGACTGGCCACTGGCCTTGCTGTTTGTCACTTTGGATGCCCATTCCCTGTGGAGGTTCTCATGCACACATGTACATACTTTGAACTATGGACTGGCCACTGGCCTTGCTGCTTGTCACTTTGGATGCCCATTCCCTGTGCAGGTTCTCATGCACACATGTACATACTTTGAACTATGGACTGGCCACTGGCTTTGCTGTTTGTCACTTTGGATGCCCATTCCCTGTGCAGGTTCTCATGCGCACATGTACATACTTCGAACTATGGAATGGCCTTGCTGTTTTCTACTTTTGGTGCCTATCTGAGTAATATGTAATAAAGACAGTTACTCCTGTTGTCTGCTTTGTCTGTGTCCTTGCTAAATAAGAGGTTTTATGTATGGGTATGGTTTCATGTGACACATGCTCTGTATGCCAATTCAACATTGCCAATTTGTTGTTTTACTTTTTCAGAGTTTGGCAGAGGTGACAGGCACTTTAGTTCTTCAAGACTGTGAGGCCTGAGGGTGCAATAATTGTTGTTTGTGATGATCTACTCTTATCCTACTCACTCTATGGTCAGGTTTGCTACATTGTACACATGTCATGTTATGATGCAATGCCACGACAGAGGTGATTTCTATCCACAGGATTACTTGCGGGGTGGCCATGGTCCATCATATCTGTGTGATCTTTCTTGATGTGTGAACAGCAGTGTTGTTGTGTGGTCATCTTGTGTAGGCCTGTCTTCCTAGTCACACGGGGTACATTTGAATCTGTGAACTTCAGTGGTCATACAGTGTGAATGTGCTGTCATTGTCAGTGGTGTTGATGTGTGTGTGCCCCTGCAATGCCAACTGCACACATGTATGATCCAGGTAATTGGTGCCTGTTTGTTTCAATTGTCTGACGTGCTTCAGATTGTGGGCACATGTAGGAGTTGTAGGTTGGGCACTGTGCAGTGTGTTGGTGTGTCCTTGCACTCCTGGGGGACACCTACTTGTTGTCGCTGCCAGTTGTGAGTATGCAGTGTGTGTGCCTGCCAAGTCTGTGTTGTGTTTTGTTGATCAGCCATGTGTCTTGTTACTGTTTGTGCTCACTGTGCAGACCTGCTCAGCCACACTGACATTATGTGTGAGTTTCCTCATGCATTGCTGTCACTTGACCGATTTTTGGCTCCAGTATGGTTTGTGGTATGTGGAGTCATGCCATCCCCTATATGTGCTTCTGATGCCTACACATTGTGAGTGACTCCTCTATGTGTTTGTGTACTGTTCACTCCTCACCTGTCCACCACTGACGTACACACCACTTCAATCTCATGTCTTCCACCCCAAGGCTTGCCATTATGTGAGCCTCCCTACCACTTCATAGTGTGACACTATGCTGTGTGGGGCTGAAATGTGTACAGGACCAGTGTGCCACTCAGGACAGTTGCCCAAATTAGTTATGTGTTGTTTTCTTTAACTGTTTTGCAGTCATGGTTGCTCATGTGCAGTGCATATGTTTGAGCAGCACAGTCCTCTAGTCATGTTGTTTGCCCCTGGGTTTCCCTTAGTTGTGCATCTGTGGGTGATGGTTAAGCTGTATGTGTATTTGCTGAGGTACTGCTACCCTTCCTGAGTGTGATGTTCTCTGTGTGCTGTGATGATTTGTGTTGTGGGAGTTCATGGTGTGGCACTCGGATATATGTGCTACTGGTTTGGTTGGTGTGCACACAATGCTTGGTGTGCTTGCAGTGCTGTCAGTGTGTGTTGCCTTGTACTTGCCTGGTGTGCATCCCCCTGATGTCCAGCTGAGTTTGCTATATGATGGATTGGTATGTGCATCTGTTGTGTTTTTGTTGTGGATCTATGCAGTGTTTGGCCTGTGTTGGCTCTTTCTACTGACAGATGCTAAGTGTGTGTGATGTTCTATTTGCATGGGATTGTGTTGAGTAGTTGTTGCTGTGTGATACATGCAGATGTGTGTTACAAGTGTAGTGTGCATTACCTGTGTGTCTGGCACATGCAGACAGGTGGATTCTTGTTCCTGAGCTTGTTTTGGGTGCACATTTTTGGTTTCTCCTCCTATTTTTGACCTGTCACTTGTCAGGATTGTGCATGTGCATGCTTGTGGTACACTGTGACGCCATGTTCACTGGATGAGTGGTGTGGTGTCTCAGTCTGTCAGCTGATTGTCGCATTGATCCCAGTTATTGTTCATGTTTGTTTTTGGATGATGCAATTCTTGTTTGTGTTGGGGTATGGTGTCTGGGCATTGGCCCTGAGTGACAATGTTGTGTACTCCTGTTCTGTCTGTGGTCACATTGCCTTTCCACTATTTGGCTGCACATGTCTGGGCTTGTTGGACTTCTGTGGATGTTGTTTGTGAGCTTTGTGTTTGGCTATTGTTTTTGTGTCAGCATTGGTTCAGGCATCCCTGAGTGCGGGTGTGACATTTGTGGATGCACCACAGGGAGTGTCAATAGTTGTCATTGGACTCACAGGACATCATTTGGACCATTCTGTGTATTTCTCACAGGTGTTGTGGGCTGCAGGTGTGAGGTGGGTAGGTGAGGGGTATGTGTGAAGGTCCTACTTGTGTTTGACAGTCAAGGAGTGTGACAATGAGCCATGTGTGTTGTGCTGATGACATACACATGTCAAGTAAGTGGAGACAGATGTGTGGCTGGTCACTGTATGACTTCAGACACTTCCTATCATTCCTGTGCCTATGCATGGCCTGCCTTGATGTCTCCCTGAGTTGTTGCACAGAGGTCACTTTGGCTTAATTTGACTCACTGTGCCAGCCATGTCTGATTTGATGGCCTAAGGGTGGTGTGATATGTTCCTTCTCTTGCATGTGATGTACAGATGCTATGTGGCTTGCTCCATGGTTTTCCAGCACTGTCCACTTCACTTTTGGCTGGCACATTTGTTGTCCTCCATTGCTGGTGGCCTATGGTATGGGTATGTGGCTGGGTGTCAGTGTGGGGTGTTTGTGAGTGACTTGACAGGCAGTGTGAACAGTTCATTGGATGTTCATAGGTAGTGTGAGTCTTCATTTTGTGATCATACTCAGTTAGCTTCACAGGGGTGGAAGGTTGGTGTGAGGAGGAGGGTTGTCCAGCCCCTGAGATTCTGTGTAGGGTGTTCCTCTTCACCCCCACCTTCCCAGTCAATCTCCCTTGTCCTTTGATGTGTGAGGTGCAAGGTCTGGCTGCACCTGGCAGATTAATTGTGCAGGGGGGGCACAGGAGGAGCACACAGCATGTTCTCAAATGGGTGTGGGATGAGTAGTGTGGGTAGGGTGGAGGTGGAGCCCTGTGAATCTTTGTGGACTGCCCATGCCTGGTGAAGGCCCTGCCTACTACATTGTGCGCAGGTTTTCCCGTGTCTTCACCGCTGCGGTGACGTGACCGGGACATTGCTGTGATTTCGCGGTTGATGGGTGACCCGGATGCGAAGGGGTGAGTTTCTGGCAGGTGGGAGTCATGTGGGTACACTGGGGGATGTGTTCCTGTCCCCAGAGTGTCTGATGTGGACAGGAACCGTGTGTCGGAACAAGAGTTGTGTGTTGTGGTTGTGTGCGGAGTTGTATATTTGCGTACCTGCGTCGTTGTCCGCGACGGTGCATTATTTGCTGGTAGTGGAGGAGGTACAGCACCGGAAGGGCTTGGAGTGCTGGATACATTACGATCAGGACCGGGTGGAGGGGACCGGGAGTCTGGTTTCGCGCTCCGCTGTCGTGCTTCCGCCGTCTCTGGGTGGGTGGATTCTCCGCTGCGGTGTGATGGGCTGTTTGCGGCATCGTGATTTGTACGGCGGACGGAACGTCATTCCGCACGACGGTGTGTCCCTATTGGCTCCCTCCTCCGCAGTGGCGGGTGCAAAAATCTGGCGGTTCACCTGACTCCGCAGTGGACGGAAAATGGGCTATGTTTGCCCATCGTAATAGGCGGGCGGGAGGACCGCTGCTGGAGTGCGGAAAAGGGATTTTTCCGCCCCCGCCAGCACCGTGGATGTGCTACCGCCCGCCATCGTAATCAGCCCCTAAGAGTGGCAAGCTTGAAGGCTGCTTCAGTAGACAGGAGTCACCTGCTGTTCCCCCATCAAAAGACAAAAGGAATCGATGAGAGCACGCCTACTACCTTTAATAAAGAATCTCAGAGAATTAGAACCTTACTGTGTAAACATTGGAATATATTGAGCAAGGACAATGTTATTGGCAGAGATGTGGGGACGAGACCCTCAATCACATACAGGACAGGGAATTCGTTATGAGATATTTTGACCCACAGCTATTTCTTTAAGACTCAGTCCAATAAGAACTGTCTCACTTCCACCAGAGGGTGTGGTAAGTGAGGGAGATGATGTCAAGTGAATATACTACCAATGTGAAGGAAAACAAGGAGCATATATATATATATATACCGCCGCTCGACCCAAGGAAGCAGAGGCACTGCTGTCATCTGACAGTCCATGACCACATGGAGAGAAGTAATTACTGAACCGGCGTCTCCAGGTATGCTACCAGCGGGAAAGTGTGGATGGAAGTGAGGGCTCAGAGACTGTTTGTTTCCCAGCACAGTGCTACTGTTTCAACCTAACCACGTTCAAAATCAGCCTCTCACTTTGAGTAATATAAAAATCCGTCTGAAAGAGACATTCATCCGTGCCACGAACAAACTGCATGAAGGGATTTGCAGACTTTAAACATTGAATTCCTTGAGTGTTCTCTGAAGAAATGTGGCTCAGGTGTGCACCTCGCTACTTTAGAAGGAGGGGCAGAATATAAAAGACTGAAAAAAGGAAACCCCAATCACCCGAGGCATTTGAGAAAGGCTATCGCCGAAACGCGTCATGCCAGAAGTCTGAATAAACGGTTTCATGAAGCCCCGCTGCGTCCCCTTGTCTACTTCCAAAGAAGGAGATGGTGTTTTGATATATATATATATATATATATATATATATATATATATATTTGTTCTTTTTCCCACTTGGATTTCGGAGGGGTTAAAATTACTATTCCCACTCCAGTCTAAGCAACAATAGGAAAAGTGTTGGACTTCGGAACGGTTAAATTTACTATTCCTACTCCAGTCTGTGCAACAGTAGGGAAATCATTGGACTTTGGAGGGGTAAGATTTACTATTCCTATTCCCATTCCAGTCTGTGCAACAGTAGGGAAAGCGTTGGATTTTGGAGGGGTTAAAATTACTATTCCCACTCTAGTCTAAGCAACAGTAGGAAAAGTGTTGGATTTCGGAGGGGTTAAAATTACTATTTCCACTCCAGTCTAAGCAACAATAGGAAAAGTGTTGGACTTCGGAACGGTTAAATTTACTATTCCTACTCCAGTCTGTGCAACAGTAGGGAAATCATTGGACTTTGGAGGGTAAGATTTACTATTCCTATTCCCATTCCAGTCTGTGCAACAGTAGGGAAAGCGTTGGATTTTGGAGGGGTTAAAATTACTATTCCCACTCTAGTCTAAGCAACAGTAGGAAAAGCGTTGGATTTTGGAGGGGTTAAAATTACTATTCCCACTGCAGTCTAAGCAACAGTAGGAAAAGCGTTGAACTTCGGAGGGGTAAGATGTACTATTCCCACTCCAGTTTATGCAACAGTAGGGAAAGCATATGACTTCAGAGGGATAAGATTTACTATTCTCACTCCAATTCAAGCAACAGTAGGTAATCTACTTCAATTCAAACACATTGCATATTTGCATAACCGTATTATTTTAGAAAAAATATAAAACTCTTAACATGAATATTATTACTTAACATATTATACGTATGTATATATGTATGTATATATATATATATATATATATATATATATATATAAATAAAAAAGCAATTAACCAATTTACAAAATTCATCAACAATGAAATGATTAATTTTCAATTTTAAAATATTAGCTATTTATTTATTCCTTAATTACCTTGCCGCCCTATACCCCTGAAAAGCCTAGCAGCCCACACCCAAAATATAACTAAAATAAATAAGTATAAATCAATTCACATAATTAATAATCAATTAAATAACGAATTAACAATTATTAATTAATTATTAATTAATAATTACTTAACTAACTTCCTACCCAACAACTCTACAAACCCAGCAGCCCACACCTAAAATATAGCTAATATATATAATTATTACACAATTTACATAATTATTAATCAACTAAATATTTACTTATACATAAATACTTATTATTTTTAAAATATTACTTAATTAACTTCTCAACCTATACCTCTACAAACCTAGCAGCCCTATACTAAAACATAACTAAAATAATTCAGTACTACATAATCTATATGATCAATACTTGTTGGAGAAGCCTGTTCTAGATCATAGGTCAAGCCAAGTGCAACAGTTAGGGTGGCCAGTCATCTTGTTTTCTATGGAATTGCTGCACTTTGGGGCTATCTGTCCCTGTCCCACTGCCCCAAATGATGACTATCATTAGCTGGGGAAAGGTACTTCCCAGCAGCCAACGTTTATTTACTGGATGGTCGGAGGGAGGAGCTAAAGCAGCACAGGTGCCTTGCACAAAGCTAATTCAATGCTCTGTTGTCCTGGTGATGGTCCCAAACATGTAGTGCCTCGGAAGACGAAATCTCAATGTCACTGTGCTGGCATTGCCCCAATCAACTTTTATTTTTACTTATTTAGGAGTTTTATATAGCATGAACATGACCCTCTGGCATCAGATTGCTTTACATAATAAACAATTTATCTTCCCCTAGACCGATTACAAATGGACCTTTCCTGGGCAAACTGATAGAAAGAGCAGCATTCGCCCAGATGTCACAATTCATTGAAGATAATGCCATACTTTCAGACTTCCAAATGGGATTCCATCCAGGAAGAGGCACAGAATCTGCCCTCCTTGCCATCTGGGATGACTTGAATAACACAGTTGACCACAACGGGGTTGCTGCACTACTTCTCTTGGACCTCTCGGCTGCCTTTGATACGGTTGACCATGACACTCTGATACAAAGACTCTACGAAGCAGGCATAGAGGAGACTGCTCTAGACTGGATCACATCATACCTTCGCAACAGAACTAATGTCATCCATACCCCCTTTCTTGTCCAAACCGTACTTCACAAATCTATCATCTTGCCCATGCTCTTCAACATCTACATGAAGTCATTACCGGCACTGATCAATCAATTTCACCTCACGTGCTATAACTATGCAGATGACACACAAATACTTCCTCAACTGGAATGCCCCAAAGACATTGGAAACTCTCCAATTTTCAGTTGTCTCAGAGCTGTGGATCAATGAATGACGTGGAGCCATCTTGAATTGAATGCTTCCAAAATGTAAATACTCACATGTGGTGATTGGAAACATTATGACCCGCTCGCCGCGTGTCCTGATGATCTGTGAACGCCACCTAAAGTATCGAAGGAAGTAAGAAACCTTTGAATGACCATTGACTTCAAGCTATCAATGAATGCCCAAGTGGACAAACTAACAAGATCAAGCTTTGTTACTATAAAAACTCTGCGACGAGTCTTCCCCCATTTGGGATTTCCACACAAGGTCCAGGCTACCATCTCTCTGGTTCTGTCAAAAGTCGATTACGCCAATAGCTTCTACCATGGATCACCTTTAATGACTATAAAAGGACTACAACGGATTCAGAATTCGGCTGCCAGGCTACACTTACATATAAAACCGTAAGACCACATCTCCCCTACCTTGAAAGCCCTGCATTGGTTACCGGTTGCCAGAAGATCCACATTCAAGCTGCTCTGTATCACCCGCAAAGCAATACATGGAACAGGACCGCTCTTTATCAGGAATAAAATCGCCAAACACATTCAACAAAGGAACTTCCGCTCTAGAGTGGCACCTTGCCTCAAAATATCAACATACATGAAAAAAACCATGGGTGGCACATCCTTCTCTGTTCAAGCAGCCAAACTATGGAACTCTTTACCCCCAACATAAGATCCACGGATAACCACCTTATCTTCAAAAAACTACTCAAGAATTGGCTCTTCCCCACATAACCACCATACACAAACAGAAGTATACAGCATATCCCTCTGTATATAAGCATTTATTTGTACTATAGGTATGTACCTAAATATGAGTACTGCTTTGTATAAACGTGTAGAATAATTATGATGTTAAAAAATAGATATTCATTAGTTATGCTTAACAAATATACATATTACTGATAGTTGCTGATAGTTACGTTATTCTGTTTTTAACATGTATATAAGATACTGCATAAATAAGTAAATCTCTTATGACTACTTATCTACAACTGCTACACTGTTGAATTACAAAACAAAATTAAAAATTAAAAAATAATTTAAAGTACAACAACACTTGAAAGCCGGAGTTTATGAAATGCATCTTTAATCTACGTATACTACCTTCCTTATGCATCTATCTACATGCACTACCCCATTTCACAACCTATATTACTCTCAATATATTGTCTACCTCCACTCTCTCATTTATCCCAAACCCCATACCACTACTATGATCCCCAAAATAACCCTTTCCAGACTCTTCCCTACTCTACCCCTCCTTGCATCATCTCATACCTCTTCTACTATTCGGATCTCCCAAAACAAGCCTTTCTAAACCCTTCCCTCTTACTCTTCCCCCTCCACCTCCCTTTTACTCATCCCAAGCCTCCTCCTACTGCTATGAACAAAAAAAAAAAAGGTTTCTAAATCCTTCTCCCTTCTATCCCTCCACTATCCTTTTCAATCCAAATAACAGACTAACATGTCCACCACTCAAATTAATTTCATATTTCACTATACTAATTCACCACTAATCCTTTATGGGTTCCGAAGTAGTGAGCTACTCGCCGAAAAAGCACTTCAACACCTCATCAGGGGTAGCAAGCGCTATATAAATGCAAACCTATTTCCCTCTTCTATCCCTCCACTATCCTTCTCAACCCAAATAACTGACTAACATATCCACCACTCAAATTACTTTCATATTTCACTAAACTAATTCATCACTAATCCTTAATGTGTTTCGGAGTAGCGTGCTAATTGCCGAAAAAGCACTTCGACGCCTCGTCAGGAGTCGTAGGCACAATATAAATGCAATTACAATACAATACAATACAATAAACTCCAATAATTCAAATTACTTAACATTTTATATATATATATATATATATTTTTTTTTTTAAATAAAAAACAATTAACCAATATTCAAAATTCATAAACAGTTTAATGATTAATTTTCAATTAAAAAATATTGGTTATTTATTTATTACTTACTTAACTTGCCATCCTATAATCCTAAAAGCAACAAGCCTAGCAGCCCACACCTAAAATATAACTAAAATAAATTAATATAATACAATTCACATAATTAATAATCAATTAAATAACTAATTAACAATTATTAATTAATCGTTTCGTGTTTACCTTCCCATCCAATACCCCTACAAACCCAGTAACCCTCACCTAAAATGTAACTACAATATATGATTATTACACAATTTAGATAATTAATCATCAATTAAATAATAATGTTAAAATGAATTGGTAATTCATTATTACCTAATTAACGTCCCATCCTATACCCCTACAAACATAGCAACCTGCACCTAAAATATAATTAATTAAATAAGTATTACATAATATTCATAATTAATATCAATCACATCCTTATTTAAAAATTAGTAATTAATTAATAATTAAGTATTGCCTAACCCTAGCCCCCGACACACGCAACAACCGGTTGCAAAATTATACATTATTAGTTACAATGAAATAAAAATTCTACATCACTAAAAATTTTAAACTATACTTGAAAAAACGAATAACAATTATAAAAACAATAATAACACACAAAATTAACATATGAACTAAAACACGTTAAAATAATTTTAAAACAATATGTTTTACAACTATATTATTGAAAACGATTTAAATAACAACAACATTCTTAATAACAATGACACTTACCTAAAAAAGTGATATTCTTGACAACGATATTTCTTCATCACAATATTTTTGTATCACAATTTTTTTCTGATATGTCTGTATCCCGATATTAAAACTCTATATTTTGTTCAAACACCATACAAACATGTCCTACCACCCCTATGAATGCCAGAGCATCTTACTATCAGGATATCATCTCTTTACTACACTACCACCCTCAATGACTTACCTGAAAAATTAACACTCTTCTCTCACTTGCATGTATATCACACATTTTCCCTGTCTGCTGATAACTCTGCCTCTTATTTTTTTTGAAGTTCTCAAGCATCAAGAATAATCTTGAAACAGTACTGTCTGTCCCATCTCATCCATTCTACATCCGTGCATTCCTCATCCATTCTGCCACACCCCACCTTCTTTTCCACATCTCCAGGTGAATTCATTCCTTTACTGAAATCTGCCAGCCCATCTTGTGCACCATCTGATATATTCAGTTCCCAAATCATCAAACCACTCCTGTCATGTGCTATCTTCTCTGATGTCTCTTCAAAAACTGTTTCAGTACAAGCACTCCCACTCCTTGCTTCAAGGCAGCATTAGTCTAGCATCTACTAATAAACCCCCTTCTGCTCCCTTTGCCACGGTAGCTACCACCCTGTCTCTCTTCCACTCTTTTCCAAATTCTGGAACATTTAGGGCCTTATTTGAAGTTTAGCAGATGAGATACTCCATGAACACCTGGTGAAAATCCTATTTGCTGAATTACAAGTGCCATTGGCTATAATATACTTGCAATGCGGTGGATGGGATATTTACCAGTAATCCGTCTGCCAAACTTTAAATCAGGACCAGATTTACGAAGCCCTTGTGTTGCCTTTGCATCATGCAAGGTGACACACGGCAATGCACCAATGCAAAATGTTACACCATCCCAACAGAGGTGTAGCTGGGAGAAATATGTTTATTTCTCCTCAATATTTTATCATTGAACCTGTGCTGCAGAATCAGCACACATAGATAGAGGAAAATGCCTGTGAGGATTGTTTTTGTGCAGGAAGGTCTCTCTTCCTGCACATAAATAATCCTGCTTGAAATGTAGGCACCCTTGCAACATGCAAGGGTGCCTGCATTGGTGCTAGGCAGCACTCAGTGGACCAGCGCAGTGAGAGAGCATGACCTTCATAAACATTAACAACCATAATTACCTTTATTTCTCAATCCTTCAGCAATGTTTGATACTTTGGATAGTCCTGCCCTACTATCCATACTAACCAACCCTAGGATCACAGATTACGCCATGAGCTGTTTTTCATCAACTCTCTCAAAACATTTATATTTGGTATCCTCATTTTCCACTTCCACACATTTACCAGCGGGTGTCCCCCAAGACTCAGACCCTAGACCTCTCCAGTTCTTCCTCTACACTTCATCATTTTGTCATTTAAAGACCTCTTTCAATTTCTCACATCATCTCTATGCAGAAGAAATAAAGGGCATCATTACAATGCCTATGGGACCGCCACCAGCAGGCCGGCGGTGGGGGTCCCACCGACAGACAGCCCTTCGGGCCGACCGCCGCTTTACGATGCAGGCGGTCGGACCTTGATTGTTGGAGGATAGACCGCCACCTCCGACAGGATGTACTGATCTCAACGGGGCAGCAGTCGGAATCGTGATCCTGAATGGAGGCGGTGCCTGTTCAGGCACTGCCGTCAGGATTACAATGTCCATTGCCAACACCCTTCTCATGGTTCTCCCACCGCCATGAAAAGGCTGTCGGGAAAGGACATTGGGGGCCCCAAGCAGGGCCCCCGTCCCCGTGGGCCAATGCTAAGTGGCCTGGGGGGTACTTGTAGTGCCCCCCACACATCCATGCACCAGTGTGCCTGGCACCACATGGTGCCTGGCACACAGTGCATGAATGTGCAGAAACTGCCGTTTTGTACTGCAGCCCTTTTCCTGGGCCGCAGCACAAGCCGCTTTAGAAAAAGGCAGTTTCCGACCGCCTACATGGCGGTCTTATCGTAAAATGGCGGGTGGGAATGCTGGCTCCTTGTTGAGAGGTACCATTCCTGCTGTGATGGCGGTCAGTCATCCGACCAACCGCCATCGTAATTAGGCCCTAAGCTTTCTTTCATTACCCTCTCAGACCGCCTCCAGGATTCTCATCAGTCATTTCTTCAGATAGCAATTTCAGTTTCCGCTGATTTAGTACAATGCCACCTACAGCTTCCTGAATAAACCTTTACATAAATATAACGGATCAGAGTCCCGTAATTTTCACACTGTTTACATTTCAGGTTATTGCTTATTATTCATAACCAGCAAACATGTGCATCTGATTTCAGTGATTCGCACACTATTTATTAAACTTCTTCGCATTTATGCGTGATTTCAAGATTCTACAAGGCTGTCCAATACAAGAAGCAGATCTCGTTTTGGTGACCCACACACTATTCTTTTAATTGGGTATAATTGAAGGAGCTAGCCACTGGTTTACTTTTGTTGTGGTGTATTGCACTGTTGTACTAGCGATTGGCAGTGTGACAGCAAAATTGAAAGTGTATTGCTATGATAGTTGTGCAGAATGTTATGCCACAACTTTTTCTTTTTCAAGTACCAGGAAATGCTCCAATTAGATGGAACACTTGATGGAGCAGGGTTTTGAGAAAATAAAACCTGCTCGGATTGAACCCTCAGTTACATTCATTAACAGTGTGCTGTGAAAAATATTATTAAATAACGCTAAATAAGGGGAAATGCTTTTGCGCATGCGTATACTAATGCATGGAACTAGGCGACAAGTGCTTTGATAAAAAGACTAATGCTGCTTTTGTGCACGTTAATAATATTTTGCTAGGAATAACATGGGTTGTGCATGGGTTAGTGCAATGCTGGGATGGTGTGCAATGAAATTACATTTCATGAAAATAATAAATGTTTGTGTTTGTTTTCTGTAGAAAAGCAAGCATGGGCCTACTTTCCTGCATGCCAGTTTGGGGTTAATATTTGGTTGAAAATTATAATGTCCAAAAGAAAGATTCGAATAAGAAGAGAGAACGCAAAGGCATGAAAATGTGACCTTCGTGGTGCACTGTATGACTGCCAAGCTTCGGAAAAGAGAATAAGATAACAGTGGAAATGAACAACTTCCTTCACGAGATGGCAGAGGCAAACAATGGAAGCGCAGAGATTTGCAACATGTAGAGAACTGCAGGAAATATTTACTACGATTGTGTTCAAAGTTGTTTCCTGGGATGAATCTGTCGTAATGCTGAATGTTTAAGACAAAGAGACATTGAATAAAATGGTCATGATGAGAGTGGTGTGACTGAACACCCCCATCTTTAGCCAGTGGGAGACAGAGTTTGTTCTCATATTGAAACATATTTGGGTTGGACATTTAGGTTTTAGGGTATAATTGAGAGTACCTGGTGGGTGTAGTTTTAGGTGGGTCTGCTGGTGTTAGCTAGCGGGAGATCGTCGCTGTTGTCGGTTTGCTGTGTCCAGATAGAGGCCTACCTGTTTCCTGATACCTGATTTAATCTTTGCCACTTAACTCTTCTTGAGTGACCTTGCTGCCCTTTTTGGCCAGAGGGGTAGATTTCCCTGATTCTTACTTGGGTTAGTATAGATAATTTCCTAAAATTGCATATTTATTTGCACATGTATTTTGTCTTTGAAACTTTTCTCTCTTCGCCTATCCACTCCTTCAATGCATTGTTATATTTGACATGAGTTTGAATTTATACATTGCTAATGTTTTCTCTCTGTGATAATCCATGACTTGCATTTGTGTAACTGTACTTGATGAGCATTTTATTTCACATTATCTACGATAAATATAAATTACACATTGAGTCTGTTATTATTTAGTAGTATAGATAAGTGCATAATTATTGCTATCAACTTCTCAACTATAGATTCATCGCCACAAATTTTCACAGTATGAAGAGAAATGCAGTTTCTATTGTGTATTTGGTAAATCAGGCATAAACTTGCATCACACTGAACCCCAGCGTGAAGGGATTAGTTGGGTAGTGTAAATGGGCCTATGTTTGTGAAAAATTATCAATCCCTGATCGCTGGATCACACTTGAATCAGAACTTCTAACGGTTACCTAAGTACTATTAATGGTAATAGGTATAGTTCTGAAAGGGAAAAAAATCTATTGTACTATTGTTTAGGTAGTGAAAGACAAAATGTTTTTGATAAAGTGACTGTAGAGGCTCTTGTCACAGCATTAAAGGTTTTAGTGAAGGACTGCAAGTTTAAAGGATTTGCCTGTCAACTAATAAAGGAACAGTTAGTTGCTCCATGCAGTCCCAAAGTTTTACAAGAATGTTTGTTGACGTAAAAATGCTTTCCTTGACAAAACCATAGATATTTGTAGTATGGAAAAATCACATGATTCTTAAAAATTGCAAGCAGGTCAAGTTTCATTAGGGTATTGTTCTCATTCCCAAATTAATGCTGAGGCCAGTCAATGTCCGCAAACCAAATTTGATCACACTTTTCAACACAATCCTATAACACAGAAATCATGAAATCAGGTTAAGGCAAGAAATGTTCACAAACTCCAATCCAAACAGAGTATATGTTACAGGTGTGGTTCAACCACTCACGTTGCTAGTTTTAGAAATAGCCCAGCAGCTGGTCAAATATGCAAACAATATTGTAAAACTGGCCAATGAAGTAAAGTTTGTCTATGAGGTAAAGGAGCTGAAATAAGATGTTGAAGAAATTCAGGCGAACACAGTCAACATTGGACATAAAATGGAATAAATGGTATTGGTGCTTGATGTCATAAGCAATTGGAAAACTGAGAATGTGCAGAAGTGTGATAATTCTCTTAGTGTCACAATTGATGGGAAAACAATAAACATGTTAGTTTATTCTGATGTGACTATCCCTATATTTTCTGCTGCAAATTATGAATGGCATTGAAGACACAGAGTTGTATTGCCTCCAGATATCACAACTGTTGCCTTTTAGGGCATCAGAGTAGATTTTATAGGTTTCTTCTGGGCTGCCCTTATTTTTAAAATCATTCCATTCATGGAAAGCTGTATGTAGCTAAGAAGGGAATTCATGTGCATTAGGTTGAACTGACCCTGACCCCCGGTAGGTAGGTTCAAGTGTTTGTGCTGGAAAGCGACATTACTCAACAATAGATTGACAATTTTAAAGATGTGCTTTGTGACAGATTAGGCACAATTCAATTTAAACTTATTGTTTAAAATCAAGAAAGATTATGTACCTGTTAAGCATAAACTCCTTTATGTTCCTTTCAGTGTTAGAAATGATTTGGATAAGCAGATGGACACCATGCTTAAACATGGGATAGTGCCCTATTACTTACCGGTAATCTTCATTACTCCTGGCCCCGTTGTCCTCGTCCCATTCCTTACAAAGTGGAGATGACCATATCCACGACAGAAAAAAAGAACAGGAGAATGCTGGGACACTAACCCCACGCCCTCCCACAAAGTACATAAGCCGTACCAACCCAGCATTCCGCCTGAACTACCAAGGCACCAACCAGAAGGCCGGCCATCCGGGAGGGAGGAACGGGCGTAAGGAATGGGACCAGGACAACGGGACCAGGAGTAATGAAGATTACATGTAAGTATTAGGGCAATACCTCCCGGTCCCTCCAGTCCTCGTCCCATTCCTTACAAAGTGGAGAATACGAAAGCAGAAAAACCCGGCCTTCCAAACTTCCACGACCACCAGGGACACCACACCGAAAGCAGCACCCCAAGGAGGCAAACGAGAGAACCACAAGAAAAAAACACATGCAGGAGCACACAACCTGCAATGCCCCCAACTAAATAACAGGGCCGAAACCCCCAAAACAAGCAGGGGACGACCAAGAAGAGCAAAACACAGAGCCAAACCAAGGAGCCGCCACCCAAAGGGCTGACAATCCACACCAGGAACCTCCGAACCAACCACAGAGGAGGAGGAGAACCCAACAAGAAAGGATCAGAGACGGACCCCACCAGAAGGACAGTAACGAGGCCACCCACAGAAGAAGACCCAGGGCAACCCTACACCGCAAGAAGCCAGGGCCACACCAAATGGGACACAAGACGCCCAGGCAAGGACAGAAAGGAGGCCAAGAACCGAGAGCCAAGCCCCAAGGGAACCCCTAGAGGGGCCGAAGCAACCAGCTCCCCCCAGTACAACCAGCATAAGGGGGCCCAGTAGAAGCGGAAGCGTCCACAGGGCACAAAATGCCTGAAAGGGCACTCTACCAGCAAGAAGGCCGCCAAGGACAGGAATACCACTCAGCGCCCAGAACAGAGCAGCAGAAATGACAGAGAGCGACTACCCCACAGACCAGGGAGGAACGCCACACACTGCCAAAAGAACCCATAACGACCCCACCAGAAAGCTGAGGGGAAATAAGGAGAGACACAACAGTTCCCACCCAAACCAAGAGACAAAGGAACGACACGACCAACCACAGGACCAACCCCAACACACCAGGGGAGGCCTCCAGCAGATCAGCACAGAAAAAGAGGACGGGCCCGCGGAAAGAGCCAAGGCACCGACCCAGAGGAACATCCAAGGGCAGACCCAAACAGAGCAAGCTAGGAAGCGAGGGAGCATCGACCAGGAGCAAGTCTCCCCCAACCCGACAGCACCGCCAACAGAGAGCCCAGAGGAACCAGCCACAGAAACCCTCAGAGGCGGACCAGGCCACGGGGCAGGAACGCCCAGCATCAACCACCATTGGAGACACCGGACAACAGCCCAAGATCCCCCTAACCTGGAGAAGGACCCGGGGCACAGGAACAGGCCAACAGGCCAGGACAGAGGCAACCACCCAGAAAGCAGGGGACACTGGGACATAAACCCAGCACCCCGCCCAACGAAGGCAAGGGAGAGGTCAGAAGCACAACCCCCCCACCAAATCGAGGCCAACAACAGGACCCTGTCCAAGGAAAAGCAAGGGACGGACCCCAGCAGACCCTGAACCAGACCAGGGTACCAAACCAAGAGCGGGGAAAGGCAAAATCCCCAAGGCCACCGAGACCAGGGGAACCCAAAGACCAAAAATGGCCAACCGGGAAGAAGTCGCCACAAACAACCCCCACCAAGGGCGACAACCCCAACCAGAAACCCAGGGGCCAACCACAGGGGAGAAAGACTGGACCAGGGACGACCAGGCCACCGGACACCGAACAAAAACCCAGAACAGGGAAGGGGGAAACCCCCAACCGGACCAACAGCCGACGCACCGGCCAGGACAACAAAGGAGGACACCAAGGAACCACTCCAGGCGAGACCCAAGAGCAGCCACAGAAGGGCAAAAACAGGAGAGAAAAACCTGGGGGCCCACAGCCCAATCCCGCTGATGCCCCCACAAACACCCAATAAGCCAGCAGACAGAACAACAGACATGCCAGCAAGATACGAGGCCACCAACACGGCGCCCCCACGGGCCCGGAAGCAGTGGCATAGGGCCAACCGCCCCAACCCCGAAAGCCCCAACCAACAAGGGCACAGGGAAAGGCACAGGAGCCAGCCTCAGCCAGGCCCCACAGGAACACAAAGGGGCCGATTCCGATTCGGGCCGGAAAAAATACCGACCGACTCGGTAGGGGAATATAGTCCGACCGACACGTACCGGCGTTGCCCGACCTGGGAAGTACGATGAAATGCATGTGAATCACGACCGACTCGTACGGAACACAAGCAGAACGACCGAACCGCACGGAAACAAGCTGTCCGGCCGGGAAACCACGCGAATCGAACCGACCGACACACACCAGGAATCAACCCGAACAAAACGTACCCGTGAACTCCGACCCGCGCAGTACGATGCAATGCGTGGAAAAACAGACCGAGTCGCACGGAGCGCAAGCCGAACGACCGACACGCATACAAAAGCCAGCCGAAGGAAGCCAATACTCGGCAACCGACGCGTACGCTGCACAAGAAACCCTGCAGAAACACAGCGTGGACGACTCGGAGAAGCTCGCACGAGACAACTGCAGCGTCCTACTCGGTCCGAAGAACGTCTCCTACATGCACAAAAAATACTAAGGAAAAAAACAAAAAAAAGGGCCAAACAAGCAATGACAAAGGCAATAAATACAGGGGAAAAAAACATGGAACAAGGACACACCCCCAACTCCACCTTTATAAAGGCCACAAATCCCTACCATGATCCTTTGCAAATTCAACTGACCTGCCAGCACAGAACACCATCACACAGCAACCACAGACACACTCACAGCTCATCCATCACACAAGCCACACACCATTAGCACCTCAACAAATAGCACCCTCACATACACCCAGCAAAACCTACACTCACACACCCTCACCTGCACACACACACACATCAATCCCCACCACCACCATGCCCCTAAAGAAGAATCCAAAGTTCCTAGACAGTGAATTGGAAGTCCTGGTAGATGAGATCCTCATGGTAGAGCCCCAGTTGTTTGGAACATTGGTACAACAGACCCCCATGTCGCAGAAAACCAAGATGTGGCAGAGGATCGTCGACAGGGTCAACGCACAATCACCATGTTTGCGCACAAAGGAAGACATCCAGAACAGGTGGTATGACGTGCGCAGGAGGGTCAGGGACCTACTAAAGAAGGATTACATCCTGAGTCAGCACACCGGCAGTGGCCCTCCTGCCAAACCACTATACCTCAGGCCCTGGGAGGAGAAGGTGCGGGCCATCCTACCACCAGTGACCGTTTATGGACTATCAAACATTCCAGAGCCTGGTGAGTACACAACAAATATACACAATATTGTGTGACATACACACACATCACTGTCAAGGGGATAGTCAAACCATGCACCCTTAGCAAATCCACAGCAACCAAAAGATAATCATCCCAAGATGTGTATGTTAGTTAGATAAACACAATACATGCAATTTCATAGTGATATGTAACTGTGTCATGACATGTACAAACATAACTACAAATACAGCAAGGCAGTGGCACAAATCTAACCAACAAACACAGTCAGATATTTTGCCACCACTAGAACACCACCTCACAGGGAAGCTCACTCAAAGGAAGGAATTCTGTGTATGCTGGTGAAGTCAGTGTAGCCAATAGCATGATGGGAGTTGTAGTCACAGATATTAGTCACACTCACAATTGGCCCATCAACACCACTCTGAACCATGCTCACATCACAGGGAGTGGAAAACAACTGACAAGATGGCTGACACTGGGTACTGCTGTGGGGAGCACAAGGCCCTGCTGGGAACTGTGCACCAACCAACAGCAGGACACCACTGTCAGCCATCTTGCCATTGCTGTCACACTCACACACAGTGAAGTCCACTCAAAAGGAAGGAAGTATGGGCATGCTGGGAAGGGGGTGTAGGCCATAGCATGATGGGAGTTGTAGTCACAGATATTGCTCACCCTCACAATTGGCCCATCAACACCACTCTGAACCATGCTCACATCACAGGGAGTGGAAAACAACTGACAAGATGGCTGACACTGGGTACTGCTGTGGGGAGCACAAGGCCCTGCTGGGAACTGTGCACCAACCAACAGCAGGACACCACTGTCAGCCATCTTGCCATTGCTGTCACACTCACACACAGTGAAGTCCACTCAAAAGGAAGGAAGTATGGGCATGCTGGGAAGGGGGGTGTAGGCCATAGCATGATGGGAGTTGTAGTCACATATATTGCTCACCCTCACAATTGGCCCATCAACACCACTCTGAACCATGCTCACATCACAGGGAGTGGAAAACAACTGACAAGATGGCTGACACTGGGTACTGCTGTGGGGAGCAAGGCCCTGCTGGGAACTGGGCACCACCCAACAGCAGGACACCACTGACTGACATCCTGAAAGCCAACTTGCACTCCCTGCAATGGAAGCACGTTCCATGGTGCGATATCTGGCTGGGTGGGAAGGAGGACTGACAGCTCTGACCATAGTCACCAGCAGCTTTTCTCACACACCCCCTTAACACAAACTCCACACAACTCACCTGGGAGAATGCATTGCCTCACACTCTAATTAAATATCCCACAAAGAACTACCACACTGGGTTATGCTGTGTGAAGCACAGGGACACTTTTGGGACTTGTAGCCAAACAAACGCCAGGACAACACTGTCAGCACAGGCATACTACCCCACAGGGAAGCAGAGTCAAAAGGAAGGAAGTATGGGCATGCTGGGAAGGGGGGTGTAGGCAATAATATGATGGGAGTGGTAGTCACAGCTCAACATCCCCCATCCACATGGCCCAGCAAGCTCACACTGAAGCATGCACACCTCACAGGGAGTGGAAAAGAACTGACAAGATGGCTGACACTGGGTACTGCTGTGGGGAGCACAAGGCCCTGCTGGGAACTGGGCACCAACAAACAGCAGGACACCACTGTCAGCCATCTTGCCATTGCTGTCACACTCACACACAGTGAAGTCCACTCAAAAGGAAGGAAGTATGGGCATGCTGGGAAGGGGGTGTAGGCAAATGCATGATGGGAGTGGTAGTCACAGATATTGGTCACCCTCACAATTGGCCCATCAACACCACTCTGAACCATGCTCACATTACAGGGAGGTGAAAACAACTGACAAGATGGCTGACACTGGGTACTGCTGTGGGGAGCACAAGGCCCAGCTGGGAACTGGGCACCAACCAACAGCAGGACATCACTGACTGACATCCTGAAAGCCAACTTGCACTCCCTGCAATGGAAGCACGTTCCATGGTGGGATATCTGGCTGGGTGGGAAGGAGGACTGACAGCTCTGACCATAGTCACCAGCAGCTTTTCTCACACACCCCCTTAACACAAACTCCACACAACTCACCTGGGAGAATGCATTGCCTCACACTCTAATTAAATATCCCACAAAGAACAACCACACTGGGTTATGCTGTGTGAAGCACAGGGACACTTTTGGGACTTGTAGCCAAACAAACGCCAGGACAACACTGTCAGCCATCCTGTCAGCACAGGCATACTACCCCACAGGGAAGCAGAGTCAAAAGGAAGGAAGTATGGGCATGCTGGGAAGGGGGTGTAGGCAATAGCATGATGGGAGTGGTAGTCACAGCTCAACATCCCCCACCCACATGGCCCAGCAAGCTCACACTGAAGCATGCACACCACACAGGGAGTGGAAAAGAACTGACAAGATGGCTGACACTGGGTACTGCTGTGGGGAGCACAAGGCCCTGCTGGGAACTGGGCACCAACAAACAGCAGGACACCACTGTCAGCCATCTTGCCATTGCTGTCACACTCAGTGAAGTCCACTCAAAAGGAAGGAAGTATGGGCATGCTGGGAAGGGGGGTGTAGGCAATAGCATGATGGGAGTGGTAGTCACAGATATTGGTCACCCTCACAATTGGCCCATCAACACCACTCTGAACCATGCTCACATTACAGGGAGGTGAAAACAACTGACATGATGGCTGACACTGGGTACTGCTGTGGGGAGCACAAGGCCCTGCTGGGAACTGGGCAACAACCAACAGCAGGACACCACTGACTGACATCCTGAAGGCAAACTTGCACTCCCTGCAATGGAAGCACGTTCCATGGTGGGATATCTGGCTGGGTGGGAAGGAGGACTGACAGCTCTAACCATTGTCACCAGCAGCTTTTCTCACACACCCCCTTAACACAAACTTCACACAACTCACCTGGGAGAATGCATTGCCTCACACTCTAATTAAATATCCCACAAAGAACAACCACACTGGGTTATGCTGTGTGAAGCACAGGGACACTTTTGGGACTTGTAGCCAAACAAACGCCAGGACAACACTGTCAGCCATCCTGTCAGCACAGGCATACTACCCCACAGGGAAGCAGAGTCAAAAGGAAGGAAGTATGGGCATGCTGGGAAGCTGTGGTAGTCACAGCTCAACATCCCCCACCCACATGGCCCAGCAAGCTCACACTAAAGCATGCACACCTCACAGGGAGTGGAAAAGAACTGACAAGATGGCTGACACTGGGTACTGCTGTGGGGAGCACAAGGCCCTGCTGGGAACTGGGCACCAACAAACAGCAGGACACCACTGTCAACCATCTTGCCATTGCTGTCACACTCACACACAGTGAAGTCCACTCAAAAGGAAGGAAGTATGGGCATGCTGGGAAGGGGGGTGTAGGCAATAGTATGATGGGAGTGGTAGTCACAGATATTGGTCACCCTCACAATTGGCCCATCAACATCACTCTGAACCATGCTCACATTACAGGGTGGTGAAAACAGCTGACAAGATGGCTGACACTGGGTACTGCTGTGGGGAGCACAAGGCCCTGCTGGGAACTGGGCACCAACCAACAGCAGGACATCACTGACTGACATCCTGAAAGCCAACTTGCACTCCCTGCAATGGAAGCACGTTCCATGGTGGGATATCTGGCTGGGTGGGAAGGAGGACTGACAGCTCTGACCATAGTCACCAGCAGCTTTTCTCACACACCCCCTTAACACAAACTCCACACAACTCACCTGGGAGAATGCATTGCCTCACACTCTAATTAAATATCCCACAAAGAACAACGACACTGGGTTATGCTGTGTGAAGCACAGGGACACTTTTGGGACTTGTAGCCAAACAAACGCCAGTACAACACTGTCAGCCATCCTGTCAGCACAGGCATACTACCCCAAAGGAAAGCAGAGTCAAAAGGAAGGAAGTATGGGCATGCTGGGAAGGGGGTGTAGGCAATAGCATGATGGGAGTGGTAGTCACAGCTCAACATCCCCCACCCACATGGCCCAGCAAGCTCACACTGAAGCATGCACACCACACAGGGAGTGGAAAAGAACTGACAAGATGGCTGACACTGGGTACTGCTGTGGGGAGCACAAGGCCCTGCTGGGAACTGTGCACCAACCAACAGCAGGACACCACTGACTGACATCCTGAAAGCCAACTTGCACTCCCTGCAATGGAAGCACGTTCTATGGTGGGATAACTGGGCTGGGTGGAGAAGGAGGGCCGGATGTCCACCAAATACCACCAATGCTGGACATGCACACACCTCAACATTCACATAGAAAAGCTTCAGGTTGGCAGGACAATGTGCTACACCAATATCAACCTCTGACTGTGACAACTTAGGACAATGCAATGTACAGGCCCGCATCCAGAGGTACAGTCACAACTGTCAGGTGTGTGAACCATTGATGCCCGTAGAAACATAACATACATTGTGTGTCTCTTCCAAAAACAGGTGATGATGGGGACACAGCAGCAGACGAGGAGGAGTCCCTGTCCCAGGCTCCGGGGGACACTGAGCTCACTGGTGTGGAACAGCCTCTGCACACCTCGGATGGCGAAGACCTACCTGGCCCCTCCGGTGCGAGTCATCATGCAGCACCAGCAGGACCAACATCTGCACCCCCTGCACCCACCCATCCAACAACTGCCAACACACAGACCACCCCTGCCAACACGGACAGACCAAGGACCACCGATGACAACAGCACAAGGACCCCGGCCCAACGTGGAGCAACGGACAACGAGCCCAGTAACAACCCCCAAGTGGGCCTACGGTCACCTGTGCGTGCCACCACAGGTCCCGCACATGTCGCCAGGGGTGGTGGGAGGGGTGGTAGACATAGGTCGCTGTTTGCAGAGGGGCCTGGACTGCATGATGACCCACAACTGGCACGCATTGCTGAGGCGTACCAGAATAGCACCGGAGAGGTCAGCCAGGTAGTGGGGATCCTCAAGGACATTCAACAGCAGCAGGCTGCCCATCATGCCCGCTTGGACTCCCACATGTCCCGTGTGGAGACACACATGTCCCGTGTGGAGACACACATATCTGGCATGGAGTCCAAATGGGACACATTGGAAGAACTGACAGCGGTGCATAGGGACATATTGACATGCCTCCACCAGATTAGCACCAACATGGCCACACCTCCCTGTGTGCCCACAACATCTGGTGCTGCAACAACTGCAACTGCCACAGGGAGGGAGGAGGACTCTGGCGGAGAGTCCTCTGCCCCGCAGCAGCCTGCACGTGAGGGTCCCCCCCGGAAGAAGAGGGGTCGTCCGAGAAAGGAAAACTGAGAGGCCATGTACATCCCCCAGGAACCCAACACCTGTCCTGGAAATTCTCCTTTGTGTGCAAACTGTTTACCCTGTCGAATGCAACACAACTCTCTCACATGACATGGGGAGCTTAAGTTGGCACAATGTATCAGATGACTGTGGACTTTACTCAGGACATTTCTGCTACCAAGCCTTCCAACTCATCTGGGAACTTTGGATTCCAATCCCAATGTACAGCACCCACCATCCTGTGCACTATCCTCACACATGTTTGTAAATAAACTCACTAATACACCGTACTTGCCTCTGTTGTGATTCCAACGTGGTTTATGTCATGTAGATGGTGATCTGCTAAATGACACTGTGCATGCTAACTGCTACAGCAAGTTCAACACTGTCATGTGAGTCATGGCGACGTGACACATATGAGGGAGACACACCACTAGGGCTACACAACACATACACACCAGGGCCATCAGACTCATCGCCTACACTGATGTTGCCAGGAAATACAGTGGAATGCACAGACACCACACCTATTCACAGTCTGTGTTAACTAGCCCACAGGTGCAGTAAGCACATGTCAGTCAGATGTGTGACCACAGACAACGCACAACCCAAAGTGAAGCACAGGTTTATTACACATTTGCAACATGTTGTTTCCACTACAGATGCAAGGTAATCCTACGTGGCAGTGGCCACACAGTCAACAAGTGTAGAAGAAATAAAGTCCAGGGGTGTGTGGCACATCACCTGTAGGGAAAAGACTGCTTCCACCCTGGAAGTTGAATCATGGTGTCGGGGGATCACAGTTCACCAAACAACTCTGAAAGTACCCTGTGAAGGACAGACATGACACACAGTCAAAAGAACGGAAGAACAGGATAGAACTGCAATACTCATGGCCAATACATGTCACAAGATACTCACAGAAAACCAAGTTAGCATGTCAACACTGTTGGGGAGTACAGACTACCTGTAAGGACACATCGCTGCACGCTTCCAGTCAAGTAGCACATGGCCACACTCAAACAGCACCAGAGCACCACCAACACATATCACGCAAACACACATCATTGACATGACATCTCTGGATACTCACATTCAGCTGAAGAAGTTGGTGATGAGCTGTGTGCGGACATCACCATCATCATCATCATCATCACTGGCATCGTGGCCCAGGCCAGGATCCTCCACAGGTGGCGGATGTTGGTCATCGTCATCCAGGATGAGAGGCAACTCCTTCCGCACTGCCAGGTTGTGTAGCATGCAGCAGACGATGACAATCTTGCACACCTTTGCTGGGGCATATGGGAGGGCCCCTCCAGTCTTGTCCAGGCAGCGAAAGCGGCTCTTCAGGAGACCAAATGTGCGCTCGATCACTCTCCTGGTCCGACCATGTGCTTCATTGTAGCGCATCTCGGCTGGTGTCACAGGGTTCCTGAGGGGTGTCAGCAACCACGGCATGTTGGGGTATCCGGAGTCACCTACAGACAGACAATTGCACATTAGCTGAGTTGGGAAAGAGGGCGGAATACAACATAGCAGAACACACACAATGGTACAAAGTCAGTACACACCGACAAGCCAGGCACGCTGGTTCTGCATCTGTGACATCATCCTCGGGATGCGACTACTCCTCATCACGTAGGCATCGTGTGCCGAACCAGGGAAACGGGCACACACATGTGAGATGCTCCTATCTGCAAGACATACCACCAGAGCATTGATCGAATGATAATGTTTCCTGTTCCTGTATGCCTGCTCATGTGCCTGTGGTGGTACCAAAGCCACATGTGTCCCATCAATGGAGCCAATGACATGTGGCATCCTCCCCAGGGCATAGAAGTCACTCTTGACGTCAGTGAGTTGTTGACGTGTAGGGAAATAGATGTACTGGTTCAGGCATCTCAACATTGCCTCCAAAACATCGCGTAGCACATGGCTGAACATAGTCTGTGACATCCCACCATCAGTCGCAACAGTGTGTTGAAAGGTACCGGTGGCAAAGAAGTGTAGGGCTGCCATCACCTTCACCTTGGGGGTCAGCGCTGTAGGGTATGGCCGGCCAGGTTGAAAATGTGGGGCCAAGCGCACTGCCAAATCCTCAATCAGCTGCCTGGTGAAGCGGTACCGTCGGATGCTGTCACGTTCCACCATCGTTGCCATGTCAGGGAATGGCCTATGGACAGCTGGTGCCCTGCAGTGCATAGGTGAAGAAAGAAAGATTGTCAGTCACCCCACATATGTGGCATTGACCATACTCAATATCACATGATACATCATTACGAGACACAAGTACTTGATGTGTGTGCCGTTCTGTATGGACATATATGGCACCTACATGGCCATCATCTAACATCTCAGTTCAACATGTGTTGACAACAGGTTCCAGGTTGTGCTATGGGAAACCATTAGGCTGTGTCACAGTACCCATTTACTGCTGTCACGTATCAAACACACACCACAGTGACATGTCTGGACAGATGCGCCACAGGCATCACAGCTCATTGACAGGTAGATTCCCAGGGACCCTGTCTTGCCACATGGACACTGGCATGACATGGCGTATCATGTACACGTCAGAAAAACAAACATGACTCCCACAGGTAGTGGCCCCTGTTGCCTCCGCAGGACAGACATGGACGTCTGTGACACACACACGCACAACATCAAAGTCCATGCACAAACAACGTTGATGTGGAGACTGTCTCCCATTGTGCACATGGAATCAGAGACATCGGAAACACAACATGCACACAGACTGTGGAGGTCCATCACTATTGTGGCAATGGGTCACCCTGTGACGTACATCCCTTCCCACATGGGACTCTGGGGGTATGTGACATGTCATACACATACACAACCTGGAAATGTGACCATGCCACATGCTCCGAAATGAACACATGCACATCACAGTTGTCATGTGCACAACACACAAAGGATCCTGTCCCCATGAACACGTGCACAGCCTGGGAGTGGCTGCCCCCAAGTGCCACCCCAAAAACCACATGTTTACCCCCATTCACAGAAAAGGTAATGCAGCCTTACATGCCTTAGGATACAGTGTGGACTGGGTGTGGTGTTGTAGGTGTGCCCCTGAGTCCCTGGCAAGTATATGTGGCTGGCATACGTTCACCAGTGACAAGCATGGTGACATATGCGAGTGACCTGTACAGGGACGCGTTGTACAGCAATGGACCGATTGGTGTGCCCGCACGGCCCATTGCATCTGTAGTGAGCGGGTACACTTTGTATCCCGGAATACGCGTTGTACAGCAATGGACCGATCGGTGTGCCCGCACGGCCCATTGCATCTGTAGTGAGCGGGTACGCGTTGTATCCCGGAATACGCGTTGTACAGCAATGGACCGATCGGTGTGCCCGCACGGCCCATTGCATCTGTTGTGAGCGGGTACGCGTTGTACAGCAATGGACCGATCGGTGTGCCCGCACGGCCCATTGCATCTGTAGTGAGCGGGTACGCGTTGTACAGCAATGGACCGATCGGTGTGCCCGCACGGCCCATTGCATCTGTAGTGAGCGGGTACGCGTTGTATCCCGGAATACGCGTTGTACAGCAATGGACCGATTGGTGTGCCCGCACGGCCCATTGCATTTGTAGTGAGCGGGTACGCATTGTATCCCGGAATACGCGTTGTACAGCAATGGACCGATCGGTGTGCCCGCACGGCCCATTGCATCTGTTGTGAGCGGGTACGCGTTGTACAGCAATGGACCGATCGGTGTGCCCGCACGGCCCATTGCATTTGTAGTGAGCGGATACGCGTTGTACATCAATGGACCGATCGGTGTGCCCGCACGGCCCATTGCATCTGTAGTGAGCGGGTACGCGTTGTATCCCGGAATACGCGTTGTACAGCAATGGACCGATCGGTGCGCACGCATTGGCTGGGGCCTGGCATGGCAACGGACGCGTTTTTGAAGCTTCAACGAGTCTGATGCAGTGAATTCATTTGGCCAACCACAACAATGTTGCAAATTCATGGGTGTCATAAAGTTGAACTTTTGAAGGATGCTGTGGGCGTGTATTAGTGGTGCAATTCCATGGATTGGCCAGATTCAGAAGATGCAAACGAGTTGGACCTATCACTTTGGACACATGGGACAGTATCTGCCTCTGCAGCACACATATAATGCTGGCTGTTCCCCTGAGAGCTCACTTGCCTGCACTATATGCTCCAGGACGACATCTGCCACCAACACTGCTGCTGTCTCTGCATCCTCTGGCTACTGCAATGGCACGTACTATGGAGAGAGCCCCAGCCTTCAGCCTTGAGGAGAACCAGGCCCTGCTGGACAGCCTCCTTCCACAGTACAGCAAGCTGTATGGGACACCAGGGGAGCAGGTGAGTGTGCTGTCCACTGCCTTACTAATTGTGCATGTTGTCTGACTAGCAAGACTTCCAGTGTGCACACCACTGGCTAGCATGCTCACTGAGTAGTTCTCACCCCCAAAGTGTGTAGTCACATGCACTGAACAGGTACAGTGCAGTAACAGTGCATTCCAACAAGGTTTACTTCCCATGCAATGATACCATGTAGTAACTGCTGGCAAACTGTTCATAGCCATCGTTGCACTGCCTGTGTACATCATATGCCCCTGTGATTGAGACATGTATATCCAACTGTGTGATGCACGGATATGTTGCATGTGTAGTAATGGCCTTTTCACTTTGTCATCCTCACAGGTTGATGCCCACCAGAAGCAGGAAATCTGGCTGACCATCGCCCGGGCAGTAAGATCCGTGGGGGTCTACAAGCGCCGGATCTGCAACTGCCAGAAGAGGTGGCAGGACCTTCGTGGCTGGACCTGGAGGATCGCAAGGGTCCAGCTGAAGCTGTCGCCTCCTCGCAGGAGGGGCGGACACCGGACCCTGACCCCCCACATGCTCCAGATCCTGGCGGTGGTCTTCCCTGACCTGGATGGGCAGCTGAAGGCCAGACAGCAGCAAGGAGGGGGTGAGTCCATGACTGCACTGTGAACTTTGTCTGACATGCTATGTGCCCTCCTCTGGCCTGGTTAAACTTCCACAGTACATCAGTCTTGTGGTCCAGGACCCATGTCCCTCAATTGTGACATGCCCACTCCTCATCTGATACGCAGGTGTGGTCCTTACAGTCAGGAAATGGTGTCACTTGGGTACTGTGTCCTTGCATTTTGCTTCGCTCAAGGTGGGGGACAGCATTTGTTCCCGTGACTTTGTGGTGTGCTTCATGGGTGGGTCAATTGCTCACACAATGCCTAAGTCCTGACATGTAATCTGGGTGTAACTTTGATATGTGGTCCACTTGCTGATCTGAATCACCACATGTCCCTGGGGTATTTGGCACACCCTCATGCTGCGGGTGGGAACAATGTTTGGGCCTCAGGAGTATGTATATCAAGTGTGTCACACATGCTTAGCCACCTGCCTACTGTCCAGGGCTCATCCCTCTTTCAGGTGGAGCAGGACAGTCATGCCTACTCCAGGGCATACAATACACTCTGTACTCCCACTCCCGTGTATCAGCTGACATGTTGTGATCAGTGAAATGTTCCCTCAGGTGTCTGCCTCTGTGTCATTGTGCTGTGGATTCGTTGTCAGGACTACTGGGATGTTTATCGGTTAGGGCTCAGCATGCCATCTGAGATGTGACCATGAGAGACGATACTTCTGTGACTTATAGGTGTTTGATCACTTGACTGTGCACACAGGTGTATGCGACTGTGAATTTCAGGCAGCTGTTTTCATTCACAGCAGACTGTGAGGTGCTCAGGTTCAGAGAGTTGTGTTTCATGTCTCCCACATGTCCAATTGGTATGACGTGGACAAATAAGAGTTCAGATGATGTGGTTTGTGGGGGATGGACATGTGCACTTGTCAGCTACATAACTTGCATTCCCCATGTCCTAGGATTGTGACACAGTGCAGACTGTTGTTGGCTGGCTGCCATGCCCATGTGACTGGAGACAGTGATGTATGACTTTGCAGGCATGCCTGTGCCATGGCATTAAACTTCCTAAGAGTGATCCTGCAGGGGAGTGACATGGGCAACATGCACCCCATTGTGGCATTGACTATCCGGACATGGGTGCATCATGGTGTCTGGTGCTGGTATGCATCACATGCATTTCTAATTAGACTCTGGCCATCCCTTTATCCGGACACCTGTACTGACTCAGTGGCAAGAGATGTGATGTGTGCATGTTCACATACTTCACCGTGTTCTCTGCAATGTCCAACAACTGGGTAGGTGGTGCATGTGTCCACACTGGGGTATTACCATCAGACAGGCACCAGACAGATGGGTGCAAGGGCAGGAGGGGTGTGAGTTCCATGGTTGACCATCAGACTGACAATTGGCTTCTCCTAATCTGTGTGAGGACTTTTGGCAATGTTCAACTAAGGATGCCAGGGCTTGCTCTGTAATGTGCTGTACTTACTGTGGTGTGTGCAGTCAGTGCAGGTGACTGATGTTTGTCTGTTTCCCTAATTGTTTGCAGATACATCCACGACCACAGGAGGGGACAGCTCCACGGACAAGGATGAACTGCAGAGCCAGACTGGGTCAGCAGCAGACGAGTGGTCGGAGGGACCCAGTGGCACGGAGGGCGAGGGGAGCCACACTGAGGAGTCCTCAGCACCATCCACCTCAGCTGAGGACCACAGCAGCTCAGAGGATGACTCCCTTGTGGAGGCGGGTGTCAGCAGCCACCACACCCCAGCTAGTCTGTCTGGCCCCGCCACCACCACCACCACCACCGCCCTCCCATTGGCTCCCATTCCAGAGGTCCGTGGAGGCTACCGTGTTCGGGAGCGTGTCTCCTTTGTGCCAGGCACCGCACCCCCTGCCCCTGTGTCCCCTGCTGCCCTGAGTGAGGAGTCTGTGTACCTACTTCGCCAGCTCCATGTAGGGCAGACAGCAATGCTGAGTGTCCTCCATGCACACACCACTCTGTTGACACAGCTGGTGTCGTTCATGGAGGGCATCTCGACGGGTATGTCTGCCCTACAGAGGAGCAATAAGTCCATGGACTCCTTCCTGATGGCAGCAGTGTCCCTCCTCCAACAGTCCCTCACTCCTCCTACCTCTGCCCCATCCACACTTCCTGGCACCCTACCTGTCCCAAGCACATGCACACCTGCATGATCACCCAAACACACAGACACGAGCAGCACAGAAACACCCAAAACAAAGGCAAGACGTGCACACAAGCATCCTCAGGGGACTGATACCACACCCACAGGGGATGGGGAACAGACACACACACAGGCATCCACAGTCACTCCGCAGTCCTCCAAATCCTCTCCCTCCAAGACCCCTTCCCATGCCTCACCTGCAACCCCACCTACACAGCAGCTCTTCCTCTGTGACCTCGGCCTCTTCCCCTCCGATCCCGCTGATCCAGCATACAGGGGGAAGAGGAAGTCCACCCACACAGAGGGGAGTGCCCCTCGCCCCCGGACACCCTCCCCCAGGTGCCGACAGACGGGGGCCCCCACCCGCAAGTCCCCCCGGTCCCGGAAGAGCAAGACCCCGCCACCGCCCTGCAAGTCAAGCACACAGTCTCCTTCCTCCATCCCTCAGGCCCCCACAACACAGGTTCCCCCACCACACCCTGCCCCAGGTTCCCCCACCCACAGATACACCATCCCCAAAATGATCCGGCCTTCTCCACCTACCACTTGCTCTTCCAGCACCACACCCGCCGCTGCCCATGTTAGTGCCACTGGTGTGGAGACCGTGTCCTCCCCCTCTGTCCTGCCCACCTTGCCTGAACCCCATTCTACTCCCCTGGAGATGGGCACTGCAGTGGAGTCCACTACCACCCCGTCTGACTTGGGCACTGCAGTGGGGAACCTGTCCTCTCCATCTGGCCAGCCCACTGGAGTTGTGCCGGCACCCACACCATCCGTCTCATGCCCCCCAGTTGTGCCGGCACACACCATGTCAGACACCTCCACTGCAGTTGTCAGTGACTCTCCAGCACCAGCCACCCCTTCCCTGCCTCCTTCTGGTGAGCCCTGATCCTGTCCCTGCGGTGCCTGGCCTACCCCCCCCATATGCCCCTCCGAGGGGAATGTCCCTGGTCCCTAGCAGTGCTGGCAAGCAAAGGGTGACATCTGCCACTGTCACCCTGTTTGGACTTTATTCATGGACTGGCCATTGGCCTTTGTGTTTTTTCTGGACTTTAATTTTCCACATAACATTTGCTGAATAAAGCTACTCTCAGTTCTCTAGTGTTTTTGCTTCAGATGTACATGATGTTGATGATGCTAACCATGCCCTTGCTGCAGTGATGTTGATTTTTGATGTCAGGTAAATGAAGTGTTACTGTGCAGGACCGCATGTGGTCCAGGGTGAATGTGTCCTATCCTGGTGTGTAGCCATGTCATCCTTTGCAGCAATATGAGGGTGTCATGTTTTCCATATTTGCAAATGGGATTCCCTACCTGTTTTTTCAATATCACATCTGTGGCTTACACCCCTGCACATCAGATGTGCTTGCCATTGTTCAATTGGTCTATTTCCCTGACCGTGTGACCATATCCACTGGACATGCATGTTTGGGCATCAATGGGGAAGGACTCATCTGTGGTATCAGTGCAACTTGCTATACATGTGTATTTGATCGGTGCAGATGATTTGGGTGACAATGCCATGACCAGGCTGATGTGACGTGAGCCTTCATTTTGTGCTAATTGTTGACTGAGTGACCAAGTGTTCTGCTGACATGATAGCGCCCTGCAGAGACAACGTATGGCCCAGCTTTTCTTACACAGGAGTGGAGTCCCCTCATGGCAGTGTGTAATTCTGTGACATTGCCTGAGCCCAAGGTGTGTGTTGTGTGAGCATGTCTGTGTGTGTTCACTTCCATTTTGCTACGCAGGCTGGGGGCCCTAGTGATGTTCCTGTTTGTGATGCTTGCTGAGTTGAGCAATGTTCCCCCTAAATCTTCTCCCTGGGTGCTCTGTGATGTGGGTGCATGGCACATTACTGGTGATCAGGGTGTCATTCATAGGTGTGTTTGCTGTCAGGGCTGAGTTTGTGGGCAAACGCAGATGAGACACAGTCAGGATTCCCCTTGGCACATGTTGGTTACACAAGTCATGTAATTTACAGTTTGTGTTAGCTTCCAGTGATTGTGACACGTTGTGTGTGTGACTGCTGCCACTCCTCAGGGTTAGAGCTGCAATGTTGGAGGTTGTCTATGTGTGTTGTTTGTGGGTGAGCTTGCCTTCTTCATTGGTGTGTGACTGTGTCCGGGATCCCATTGGTTGGTGTGGATTTGACGTCATGCCCATGTACAGCGTACTGTGCAGTGTGTGAGACATTCACAAGTCTTGTTGACTGGCCATGTGTGATGGGTATCTCCGCCTTAGTTCCCCCACCACCCCTGGGATTGTCATGGGTGCATGTGCAATGTCACCAGTCCATGTGAGCTTCACTGCTGCACAATGGTGGAGATCAAGGTGTGTGGTGTTGAGTGTGTGCAAATGAGAGTTGTTGCACGGCTAGACCCCTACCTCCATGTTGGCCTTGGCTGACAGGCCGTGCTGTTTTATTTGTGCTTCTGTAGGTGTGATGGTAGTTAGTTGATCAGGACACATGACTGTGGTTCACAGTGTGTACGACATCTACCTTTGTCATCACAGTGGGATTATCATGCAGGCCAGTGCCACCACAATGTGGGGTCCCTGGGGGTAGTGCTGTGGTGGGTCTTTCTCTTGCTGTGATACTTGCTGTTCCTACAAGCTTGTGTGACATTTGTAATTTGGGCTCCCTCATCTAACAATGCCTGATTGCCCACATAGGGGAATCCGATCCATGAGTTACTTTTGTGTGGCACTGTGTTGACATCTGTGTAATAGGGATTCAGGCCTCCTCGTGTGTTGTGTGTTTGCCTGGGGACACTGGCACACCACCCCCCTCACCTGTTGTGTTTGATATGCAGTGTGAGTCTGCCTGTTTGTGTTTGTGCATTTGCACCACTGCATTGGCATATCTTTAGTGTGCCATTGGGTGTATGTTGTTTGGTGGGTTTCCCCTGCTGTCCCTGGGACTCCTAGGTCATCATGTAGAAATAAAAACCTTCTTAGGGGTTCACTGATACATCTGGTCCTTAAGACCAACAAAGAAGAGATTGGCACAGAAGCTGTAATATCAAAAAACATGTTTTATTAACCTCAGATGAGGGAGATTGCATCTTACGGTACCCGCAGGCCACTGTAGGAGGCATTCTAATGAGTGCAGAGAACAGGGTCCTTATATATGCATTTGTTATATAGTCAGCATAAAATCAAGGGGAGGTCCTAGCACATACAAGCATGCTTATTGACTAATATGGGTATACAAAATTTGCTTGCTCCACAAAGTGGGAGGGGAGACTAAACTGCTTACATGAGTAAGAATAGCTTGACAGTTCTATACTAGGAGCAGGTGCATTCTACCAGCTAGGCCTCTCTGAGCATGTGCAAGACTCTGGAAGAGGGAGAAAGCACATGGCGAGCACATGGCTAACTAAAATGGCTGCCAAGTACAAAATGGCTTTCAGCTCATGCTAACAGCGATTCCTGCAATCTTTAACAGACGATCCTTTTAGCATGAGCTAAAGACATTACCATGATCTAGTAGAGACATAGAAAATATTTTGCACATTTTCTTCTCATAAATTCATCAACATCCTATGCTAGGTGGGCATTTACATTCTAAACATTTCATTAAGCAGGTATATACAAGGTATAAGCAGGAGTACAAAGTGAACAGAGCATTGGGTCATACAGGTAGCAAGAGAGAATAATGACTATTATCTCAAACAGAAATCTCAATATTTTCCAATCCTAAGCAGAAAGCAAATACCAAAATCATCTAGTCTAATTTTAAGTTTCAGGGCTCTGATGGGGGCTCGTCAATCAATTTCAAAATAGCCAACAGCACATACCTAATAAAAACATTTTCAATAGACTTTCTCAGTATTTTATGAGGGCTGAATTATCAATAAATATACTTAAGAAAAGAGTAAAGTAACATGCTCAGATGAACTTTTCTCGTGCAGAATAAACATTACTCTTAAAAAATATTAAAGCAATCAGACATATTATTACAAAAAACAATTGTGGCTCCGGGGGACCAGGAGGACCACACAGGGCCATAGGAATTAGGACAAGGAGCCGCAAAGGGCTGCTCCTCCTCAAAAATGGGACGACCAAAGGGGTACATTACTAACAAAAAAAAGAGTCCTTGGGAAAGTTCTAAAACCAACCAGCCAGAGGGGAGTCTTCTCCCTGTGTCCGTTTTGAGCCTCACAGGCAGGCTCTTGTTGTTCCCACGGTGGAGCTGCACAACTCGCAACTCAAGAATCACGGAGAAGGAAAAGTCTTTCTTTCAGGATAGGGCAATCACCCCCCCAGGGCAAATACCCTCAATGATCCTATCCAGTGTCTCAGGCAGTGCACCAGTTTTCTTCACTTTAATCTAACAGGCACCAAGGGCATAGCACCTGTACCCTAAACTCAAGTCCTTCCCTAACTCCTGTATTTGCACCTCTGGCGCACTGCTCTTTTGTTGGGGCACAAATTGTACCCAGTGTGCTCGGGCATCTCTTGATCAACAAACAAAGGCGTAGACTTGCATTCACTTTGGGACCAGGATTAAGAGGCCTGATGCTAGGATCTCTGAAGCAACCCTTGTTTCAAAGGGGGTCACCTCAAGCAAAAGCCTCCTTGCCGTCCTTGTCGTTCTGTGACTCTCTCAGCTGGGCATCAAAAACTGGATCCACACAAAGATTTCTCCATCCTGATTTGTAACCCCGTCTTTCGCCCAAGACAGTGGCAGGGGTACACACTTCACGTCCCAGTGTTTCCGCCTTCACTGAGGTCCTAGTTGCCAGCAACGCCTATGCTGGTTCCTTTCACTTTGGCTTCAAGCTGCAGTGGCGCTGACTCCCAGGCTGGATCTGATGTCCGGGCCCCTCTGGCAATGGTTGTAAGGCAGCAAATATCTATTGGTGGACAGAACAAGAGGTCTTTAGACAAGGCACAGAAATAATCTAACAACAGAGAGGATAGTCTCAGAATACTTTCTTAGTCTTGGGGCGCCCCATACATTAGCAAGGCACCCAAGAGCCACTTCATCTATCTGAGAGTAGAAAACCCTGGACCTATTGGCAAGTATAAAAGGAACGTTTTGGTGAACTGACAAGAGTAATACATCACCCAATCCCAAACAGCCAAGGAAGTCTGTGTTCATTTACTAAATTCTGAGGAAAAGAGAAAAACAATACAGACATACTCCAAATACTTATATTGGTGTATTCCTATATTACTAATCTGAAGAACCCTCAAGAAAAAGGAAATGTTCTACACTTTTACTCATAGATTTTACATTACTTGTACAGGACTGCAGACACTTGTAAAATAATTTCTCTTACATGTTATGCTTAGGACCATGCTCTAATGTTATAGGTGCAGCAGGAAAATCTAAAACTGCTAATCTAACAGGGATTCTTATTGCAAAAAGAACTAAACTTCAACATAGTGAGTACTTTTTCTCCAGCAGAACATGTTATGACAAACAAATTCCTATAAAACAATATTTTCCTTCAAAATGTTTGCTAAGGATCACATGAGCGTCTTTCCTGCATTGTACTTTTCACGATCTGGACTATGCAACATCATTTTCAAAAGGAAAAAAAACCTATCTCCAGCTCTAATAAGGGCTGTCAGCTTATTGACAGAGACTAGCTAATAAAAGACTAGCAATGCCCTTGCAAAACTGTATAGAACATGAGAATAACATAAACAATAATAGTGTTGCCACCTGAGATTTTTGAACAGAAACCGCCACTATACAGTTCTCCTTAAAGATCAAATAAGGGAACATCAATCTGTTCTACTCATTCTTTCATACAGGATGGGCAGTAACATAGCTTATGTGTTTCATCTTTTTATTAATTCTAACAATTTTAAAACAGTATTACAGAATAGCCAATTGTAATTGTAATTGTAAGTAGCATTTATATAGCGCAGCTGTCACCCAACGGGCATCCTGGCGCTGGGATTACCTAAATCACTGTGCAGCTATAAAACTATGAATCATCATGCGCCAATCTCTCAAGGCTATTCTTTTGGAAAGAGCCTGGTTTTTAGCTTTTTTCTAAACTGCAGTAAGTCATCAGTCTGTCTGAGTTCACTTGGTAGTTCATTCCATAGCCTTGCGGCTGCATAGCCAAATGATCTACCTCCTAGTCGGGTTTTCTTGACTCGTGGGGTACATACTAGGTGGGCTGCCAAGGAACGAAGACTTCTAGCTGGGGAGTACCAAGTAAACATTCTCTGTAATGGTTTAGGCCCCATTTTGTGTGCCGCCTTATGAACAATGCAAAGTGCCTTAACTGTCACATGGCCATTTCCTAGACAGCTTTAGACAGACTCAAAAAAAAGTGAGAAAAAGAAGAGAGAAAACATAATTTTGCCTACCCTTAATTTGTAGAGGAGCTAGCCTCCTTCCCCCATTTTGACAGTAGGAAAACCTGAAACAGGTTTTACTTCTGTCAACACTTTCAACCCCTATTTGTAGCAACTGGGCACAAACAAACTTGTAGGAGATATCTTAGAAAGTGGCTATTCTCTGATTCAGTCTAACACAATGCAAATTGAGTTAACTTTAAACCAATTTCTACAGCAATTGTACTAGATTAACATGAGGGCGCATGAATGCAAACTAAAATCCATTTCCTCCTTATCGTAGCCCCTACACAGTATTCTTTAAACTAAAACCATTATTTTATATAAATGGCAGATTAATGTTCAACTGAGGGTTGTCTTCCTTTCGTGGCATAGGACTGCGCAAAACGTGTGTTTGCCAAAAATAGGAAGCAAAGCTTCTCTTTCTCTCTTTGCGCTATCATCTCGTCTTTCAAAAAATCTTTCGAAGGTCGAAGTGTTCCAGCAAACATTACCCTGCTAAGTTGCTAAATGCAGAACTCTGACCTTTGACCCGTTCAGCAGCTGCTCATTTTTGTGAGCAAGGCTTGCCATGCGGTTTTGTAATGCAAAGCAACTCTGGAGAATCACAGCGAAAAGCAGTCCTATACTTATTTTCATTTATGTACAGTGGTGTGCAATCTAGTAATGCAGAGGCAGCTGTTTATTTTATACTTGCATATACTTTATGGAAGCCTGAGAGCACGTTAAAACTGCCTTGAGTGGTAGAACTGCTTGTAAAATTGTGAATTTTAGCTCAATTTCGACTTTGGTGGTAGGGGCACTTAAAAATGAATATCCTACAATATTTTTGCATAATAGGAACCCCCAGAGTGTTCTCTAGATAGCCCAGGAATGGGAAATCAGAAATGTATAAGATATACCCTTATAAAAATGAGTTTTGTACGGCTGGGTAAAGTGACATTTCACATTTAAGTTCCCTTTTTTTCGGTACAGCACTGCTTAAATTCAACTTTGATGCTAGGAATTCACAGTATGATGATTAGGCTTTATAAAGATGAAAAAACGAATTTAAAGCATTTGTTTTTAACAATATTTTTTCCCATATAATAATTATTATTTTTTATCAATAAAACCAACCATTTTAATGATTCCACATTGGAAAAGCAAGCTTCATTGTAGCCTATCATATTTAAACACATTCATTCATAACCCTAAGCACAGAAGCCTTTACTTGAAACAGGAAAAGTCTGCGCCACTTTTAAAAGCACAGTTATCATTTAACATCAGAACCATAGATATACTTATGTAAAGAAGGCATTAAGAAAGGAAATCCCTACTTTCAATTTTGTTCTCTGTTATCCAAAATAATGAAACTGGTTTTTAGAAACTTTTAAAATAGGGCAGGCCCTTATACCAGTTTTACACTGACTTAAAATGTCGCTGACACAGCATTCCTGTCTGTGGCCGTGAGCAGGAATAGCCATATGCTATTTATGCAGCTGTTGTTTGTCAGCAGGCGTCGAATTTTCACGCCTTTCTCAGGAAAAAACCCCTTTATTATTTGAAATACCCTGACAGAGTTAAATCCCCATTTGCTGTGTCAAACGGTTGCTTTTCAGTTAGTCAGTTTAAACACAGCTGTCGGAAAGCTTTTTTCTCGGGTGCTGAAAGAAAAGCATGTCACAGTCTATTTAAAAACTGAGGCATTTCAATGCAGTCAAATCTATCTTTCTATAATGTGTATTTAGTTCAGCAACGACCAAATTCACTCATATGATGTGCATGCCTTTTAATGTCTAATACAATGTATTTAAGGAAAAGGCTATAACATGTATTTTAGTCTATTGATTACAAAACACACAATTTCGTTTTTCTTTTCCCTCTGTATGAGGCCTATTTTAATCCTATTGAATACGAATTCTAATTTTATGTTTAACATTGTGGCAATTTGCACACATGTACAGTGTCTTACTCTGTCAATTTAATAGTAACATGCAGCTGTTTAGCATATGTTACATAATTTATTTCTGGATTTTTATTTAATATGTAAGTAACTAAATGACAGTTTGCATAACAGAATGATGACAGCAAAAAAACATAAACAAACTCATTGAGCTCATTCCAGACAGTTACAGAAGGACACAACACAGCGCGCTTAAAGCCAGCCATTCGTACACAGAGTACTCACACAAGTATTACCAATGTCAAACCAAAAACCCCACATAGACATTTAAACACACATTGAACCCACAAATCAATACTTAGGACAGCTTACAAAGTGTACGCAAGACCAACCTATTTGTAAATACTAATTGTAAGTCATATTTACAAGAAGAGCTCTCAAAAGTAGCCCAAAAAAACTGTTCCATGGTCAAAAAGCTGAAATACACCAAATTCGCCAGTTTTGGCTGGTAGAACACTCAAAAAGCGCTCTGCATATCACCACTTATGAATGTTACTAAGTGCGCAGATCCGGATCCGTTTTATGTACATATTTAGTTCCATGGGGTACTTAGTCACCAAGGAAGAAATATCTTTTTACTATACCTAAACCTATTTAGGTATCCCATCTGAGGGGAGTCAGCTGAGTACTTCCTAAATCCATATCGGTACCTCCAAGACAGCAACACTTTCTGCGAAGTGTACTGGTAACAGGCATGCCAAAAATATTATAGCATATATAATATTATACTCCAAGTGACACTTAACACAATCTGTGTCGTTCAAATTTTCAAAGTTAGAAAAAAAATCTCCTCATTACCTGCCTATATGAATTGCAATGCATATATAATTACAAAACAAATTCCAAAATTGGCCAATCATACAAACAAAGCCACAGTAAGTGTTACTAAAACTACCTTACCAATCAAAGGCATCAAACCAACAGCAAGTGCCGCAAAACGGCTCTTACCAATCAAATGGTGTCCAGGTTCCAACTGCCAAGTTCTGAGTGACCTAACGGTCGTTTTAAAATACTCACGCCAAAGAAGTTCTCAGTCGGGAGCGGCAAACACTTGGAGGATCAGATCAGGAAGACCAGAAATATACTGGGCTGGAAGACAAAACAATCTCCGTGCGCAGGGTACCTCCTCAGTAGATTCCTGTCCTGTACTCCTCAGTAGATTCCTGTCTCCCTTCAAGAACACTCCCTTGGATAGCCGCTGCACCGATGAGTCCCACTTTCGGGCGCCATTTGTAGAAATAAAAACCTTCTTAGGGGTTCACTGATACATCTGGTCCTTAAGACCAACAAAGAAGAGATTGGCACAGAAGCTGTAATATCAAAAAACATGTTTTATTAACCTCAGATGAGGGAGATTGCATCTTACGGTACCCGCAGGCCACTGTAGGAGGCATTCTAATGAGTGCAGAGAACAGGGTCCTTATATATGCATTTGTTATATAGTCAGCATAAAATCAAGGGGAGGTCCTAGCACATACAAGCATGCTTATTGACTAATATGGGTATACAAAATGTGCTTGCTCCACAAAGTGGGAGGGGAGACTAAACTGCTTACATGAGTAAGAATAGCTTGACAGTTCTATACTAGGAGCAGGTGCATTCTACCAGCTAGGCCTCTCTGAGCATGTGCAAGACTCTGGAAGAGGGAGAAAGCACATGGCGAGCACATGGCTAACTAAAATGGCTGCCAAGTACAAAATGGCTTTCAGCTCATGCTAACAGCGATTCCTGCAATCTTTAACAATCAGTCAGCACAATGATCATGGTTTGTATGTCCCAATGCTGCCATGGTATGGTATTTGTTCACCTGACATCTACAGTCTCCACAGGATATCTACATTTGTGTGTCCATTGGTGCAGATATGTGGATCTGCATTATGATGGTCACTTCTGTCATTGTGTTATTTGTGAATGTTGACAATGTGAGCCCCCATGGGTGATGTTTGTCTGCACATGGCCAAAGCGATGTTTCATTGGCACTGCACTGTTTGCCTCACCCAATCTATGTTGCTATGGGACACAAGCACTACTATGCCACTGATGTGTTTGCTGTTGTGTGACCAGGAATAATCCATGCAGTTTGGCATTTGCAGCTTTTACCATGACTACACTTACATTTTGGTCACTGTGGTGATGGGGCTTTAGGCCCCATTGCCACAATGTTCAAAATGTGCTTCAGCTATGGACCCCACACTTACCTTTTGGTCACTGTGATGATGGGGGTTTAGGCCCCATTGCCACACTGTTCAAAATGTGCTTCAGCTATGGACCCCACACTTACATTTTGGTCACTGTGATGATGGGGGTTTAGGCCCCATTGCCACACTGTTCAAAATGTGCTTCAGCTATGGACCCCACACTTACATTTTGGTCACTGTGATGATGGGGGTTTAGGCCCCATTGCCACACTGTTCAAAATGTGCTTCAGCTATGGACCCCACACTTACATTTTGGTCACTGTGATGATGGGGGTTTAGGCCCCATTGCCACACTGTTCAAAATGTGCTTCAGCTATGGACCCCACACTTACATTTTGTTCACTGTGATGATGGGGTGTTCGACCCCATTGCCACAGTGGTCATGGTCGGCTTGCATTGTGGAGGCCACACACATTTATGTGTGACACATGTGAAAGGGGGTCACATTGTATGTTCAATGTCATGTTCAGTGTTGTAGGCATTTGACACAGACTACACACTCTTGTCATGATGTTGGGGGGATGTCTTTTGCTGACATTCCTTATGTTGGAGTATGCTGGTTGTGTCATGCATTACCTGTCCTATGGTTGGGGATGGTAGTAGTGGTAGGCATCCAGGCCCACATGAGCAGGGGTGGTGGTAGTGACAGGCATCCAGGCCCACATGAGTAGGGGTGGTGTTAGTGGTAGGCATCCAGGCCCACATGTGTAGGGGTGGTGGTAGTGGTAGGCATCCATCCCCCTATGAGTGGGGATGGTAGTAGTGACAGGCATCCAGGCCCCCCTGAGTAGGGGTGGTGGTAGTGGCAGGCATCCAGCCCCCCATGAGTAATGGTGGTGTTAGTGGTAGGCATCCATCCCCCTATGAGTGGGGATGGTAGTAGTGACAGGCATCCAGGCCCCCATGAGTAGGGGTGGTGGTAGTGGTAGGCATCCATCCCCCTATGAGTGGGGGTGGTGTTAGTGGTAGGCATCCATCCCCCTATGAGTGGGGATGGTAGTAGTGACAGGCATCCAGGCCCCCATGAGTAGGGGTGGTGGTAGTGGTAGGCATCCATCCCCCTATGAGTGGGGATGGTAGTAGAGACAGGCATCCAGCCCCCCTGAGTAGGGGTGGTGGTAGTGGCAGGCATCCAGCCCCCCATGAGTAGGGGTGGTGGTAGTGGCAGGCATCCAGCACCCCATGAGTAGGGGTGGTGTTAGTGGTAGGCATCCATCCCCCTATGAGTGGGGATGGTAGTAGTGACAGGCATCCAGGCCCCCATGAGTAGGGATGGTGGTAGTGGTAGGCATCCATCCCCCTATGTGTGGGGATGGTAGTAGTGACAGGCATCCAGCCCCCCCTGAGTAGGGGTGATGGTAGTGGCAGGCATCCAGCCCCCCATGAGTAGGGGTGGTGGTAGTGGTAGGCATCCATCCCCCTATGAGTGGGGGTGGTGTTAGTGGTAGGCATCCATCCCCCTATGAGTGGGGATGGTAGTAGTGACAGGCATCCAGGCCCCCATGAGTAGGGGTGGTGGTAGTGGCAGGCATCCAGCCCCCCATGAGTAGGGGTGGTAGTAGTGGTAGGCATCCATCCCCCTATGAGTGGGGGTGGTGTTAGTGGTAGGCATCCATCCCCCTATGAGTGGGGATGGTAGTAGTGACAGGCATCCAGGCCCCCCTGAGTAGGGGTGGTGGTAGTGGCAGGCATCCAGCCCCCCATGAGTAGGGGTGGTGGTAGTGACAGGCATCCAGCCCCCCATGAGTAGGGGTGGTGGTAGTGGCAGGCATCCAGCCCCCCATGAGTAGGGGTGGTGGTAGTGGCAGGCATCCAGCCCCCCATGAGTAGGGGTGGTGGTAGTGGTAGGGTGTGTATGGCATTGGTGATGGCCATCCCGCCCCTATGGTTCTGCTGTTGCTAGTGTACGTCATTTGTGCATCCCTATGTGTGTGCGACATAATTCGGGTACGTGTCGTTTGTTTGTGTTGTTGGTGTTTGAATTACCGTCTGCGCCGTACGCGTCCGTGCCGGTCCCGGTAATAGATGTAGAGTATTGGTAGGACCTGCGCGATGGGATTCATGCTTGGGTCGTCTCGTTCGGGTTTCTCGTGTCTTCGACTCGTACTCATCGCTGGCTTGTTCGTCTCGTAGCCGTGGTTCGTCTTGTGGCGCGAATCGGAGCTTATGTACGGCTCTCCCGGATGCTCAAACGTGCCGGACGTAGCGACGGGTTCGGCGCGTACGGAAGGCGCATCGTACTAGTCCGGCCGGAAGGTGCTGTGTATTTGCTTCCGTGCGACTCGAATCGGCGTTTACGGATCCGGCTCGGGCGGGGAACAGGAGCTGAAATGGGTAAGTACGGCTCGCTTGGAATCTGGGCTGTAATGCGCATCGTACTTTTTCGTTCGGACGAGTGTTCGCATCGGTCGGGAAACACGCGTTCGGCTTGTATTTTTTCCGGACGAATACTGTTAGGTGCGCTTCCGGCCGAGATCGGAATCGACCCCAAAGTGGCAGGAAGACAGGGAGAGAGTCAAGCAGCCCACATCTGCACGCCAGTGCCAAGGCCCAGCCCGCACCAAGCAGGCACAAAGGAGAGGCCAGAGGAAAGGGAAAGCAGGCCAGCCCGACCAGGCACAGCACCTCCGACCATCAAGGAACCGAAAAACCCACACCCAAACCAGGCGCAGAGCGACCCCAGAATAGGACACCAACAGACACCCAAAGGCAACCCCACAAGGGATCAAGGCCCCCGCAGGCTAAGCCGGACCCAACCAGGCAGAAAGGCACCACCGACCCCCCCCCCCCGAAGAGGCAAAAGAGGGGCCAAACAAAGGGTCAGTGAGGCCAAGACAGACATCCAAAGTGCAACAGGTAAGTGCAACCAACAAAATCCACATCCCATTCCATCCGAAGACAGAAAAAAAGAGTAGGCGGAATGCTGGGTTGGTACAGCTTATGTACTTGCCATGGGAGGTGGTGGGGTTAGGTGTCCCAGCATTCTCCTGTTCTGTTTTCCTGTCATGGAGATGGTAATCTCCACTTTGTAAGGAATGGGACGAGGACTGGAAGCACCGGGAGGTAATCAAACCTCTGGACGCAACTCTTTGGCTTTCCCCATTGGTATTAGCATGCAAAAGATGGGCAATCTTCAGTTTTTTTGTGTTGCTTTTAGGAGTTTGAACAATGCAATGCTGGTAGAAAACTTTCCTTTTCCTAGAATTGAGGAGTTATTGACCACCTATGATCAATCATTGTGGTTCACAAAGTTAGGAATGAAAGCAGCATATCATCAAATTATGTTACATCGTGATTCATGTCATTATACTTCCTTTGTCACCCTGTATGGTGCATTTCAGTTTTGTTGATTACCTTTGGACTAGCGCCAGCTATGTCAACTTTCCAGAAGTTAATTTCAGAAATGCTTAAAAGAATGTTGTTGCTTTCCAGAATGATGTACTAATTTTGGCAAAGTCTCCGCAGGAACGTAATTTCACGGAGTCTTAAGCTTTGAAAGCACTTTAAAAAGTATTATGTTAAGAAAGGACAAGCATGTTTTTAAAACAAGAGAAGTATACTATTTGGGATATGTTCTCACTGCATCTGGTATGAAACCTAAGGTTGGTTTAATAGCTGCCATCCTTAAAGCTCGCATACCAATCAATTGACAGAGATCAGTTGAGATCAATTTCTATGTATGTGTAAGTTATATTGTAAGTTCATCAAAGGTTTTGCAGATATAACTGTGAGATTTAGGCCTTTGCTTAAGAAAAATGCTGCGAATGGATGGAGAGAACTATTGAGTTAGTGTTCACAAAGATAAAAAATGTGATACCACAAGCCTCAGCACTTCAACTTTTTGTTGAAGAATGTAAAAGTTGTATAACAGTAGATGCGTGATTGAGGGACATTTTTTCACAGGTTAATGATTAGAATGAGTATGCAGTTGGGTGTGGATCTACAACTCGAAATGATGTTGAAAGGCGGTATTCTGTGACTGAAAAAGAGATGTTGATCTGTACCTGGAGCGTGGAGAGATTTTAAGTCTATGTGCGGGGGTAGACCCTTTGTTATCAAAACAGATCATTGACCTTTGCCTGACATTCTCTCTGGTGCAGAAGTAAAGAAATAAATCCACAGTATAGTTGTTGAGGCTAGCCATTAAAGTATTAAAATACAACTTTAAAATGTAATATATTCCAGGTGGAATACATTTTGCACAGACTGTTTATCCATGTTACCCACTGAAGACGATTGTGGTAATTGCACAGACGAGATTAAGGAATATGTGGTGTGATTTTAATGATTGATTATGTGTAAGTGTGGCAATGGATGTCTTGTGATGAAGCTATCCAAAATATTCCTAGGTTGTTGGTTAAAGGTTGGCCAACCGAAACAAAAGTGCTCTACGTTCAGAAGTACATCAATTTTGGAAGGTTGCTAACGAGTCTTCTGAGGTTGATAGATTATGCTTCAGGGTGAGAAATTGGTACCTCTACTGGGATTGCATAACAAAATTAATGAAGTGGCTCACAATGGGCAACTTACAAAAATGAGTGAGAGGGGAATAATGGTGGCATAGGGTGGATGGAAACATTAAAATGACTTTCCTCAATGTTTTGTTTGTCATAAGCTATTGATAACTTGTTCCCCAGCTGAAATTCCAGTTTGGGCTCTAGCCAAAATTGGATTGGATTTTTCTACCCATTCCACATATTACTGAGTCATTATTCGTACAGGCTGGTACTGATTGATCATCTTACATGATGAATTGAGGTGAAGGTTTTGAACTTTCTACTTCTGGTGTGATAGATTTTGAGTTGAAATTTATTTCTTTAAAGAGGGTTTCCGATTTGTGTGCTCACAGACTATGCTGTGCAGTTCACCTCTAGTTTAAAGGAACAATGGTTCTAGAGTGGCCTAAAAGGTCCAAGGGGAAGTAACCCTGTAAAGGGCACTGAGATAAGTAAAGGAATAGAAACTTAATTCATAAAAGAGAGCAGTAGGAAATATAACGAGGGACATATAGGTCAATGTATGACAAATATTTATTACACAATGAAGGTATTCAGGTGCTCACACAGTAAGTGACAATAAGCGTGACGTGAGAAGTGAGGGTGAACTTAAAATAATGACATCGCATTGACAACAGAAATAGAAGCTCCTTTAAAGATTTTTACAGAGTATAAGGAGTTCATGTTGTAGGGGGTCGACGACGTTTCGAACTCAATTATTCGAGTTCATCTTCAGGACAAAAAAATGTGAGCAACTTGAATCTGAAATTAATGGGAGCGAGGGGGAAAGCAAATAATAAAGGATAAATAATAAATAATTATCATAGTTAAGTCCCTAGATATACCAACATCATTTTTAGGTCAATATTAAAAAAAGAAAGAAATGTGCTCTCTAGTGAGTGGTACAGCACAGTTAGGTTATGCATACAGTACCTAAAAAGGAGAAACATAATAACATGGGATGTATTACGGTCCCTGAATAATAAAGTACAAAATCAATTAGTAGTAGTGCTTATATTTAGATATTTTTAGACACACAACCTGAGTTTGCAGAATACATGGCAATTACAAATTGACATTGGGTGGCTGGGGTTCCTGCAAGGCGGCGTAGGTGCGGGAAGCATTAATACGCATAGTTAAACACAAGGAGGCTATGCACTGTAAGGTACCTCGGTGCTTGTCAGCTTATGTATATACGCCGCGGCTAAGATATACATCTATAAGCAAATCGGAGTGCAAGCGGTATAATAGGGCACTTACTGAGCTGAAGAAGGAAATAATATCCTTGGTAAAGGCGTCTGCGTAGCGCTGTGCTTCTTAAGGTGACCGGGATAGCCTGCGAATTAATGCGCGTTATGGTGGGGCCCGGTAAGGGGAAAAAACAAACCTAGGGAAGAGTACACATATAGTATAAAAAGAGCCTGGAATTAAATGGGTCGCAGTATGTAGGAAAAAAGGGGGGGTACAAACTTACTTAGTTTGCTGGAAGCAAATGCTTAAAATCCTTCGCCGTTAAATGGCAATGTGCTGTGCCGGGGAATTAATCTAGGGCAAGAAAACAATGGAAGGATAATTAAGGACTTGCAGGGACAGCTGGGAGGGTGGGGTGGAGAGACTATCGAAGGTTCTACTTACTAAATTGGCCGGTCACAGTTCAGTAAATGGAGGCCTGGGAGATGAAAGGAGCGTGTCCTGCTCAAAGGAAAATCCTCTGCCGTCATGCGTGATTTTGTGGAAAAGAGTGAGGTGAGGCATATTTGAACTCCATTATACGGACGTAGAGTAATGCTGTGGCCGGACGCTATAATCAGGTTTTGGTGAGTGTGTTCAGAGCACTGTGAGAGTAAAGAGAAAGGCTGCAAAGGCTGTGCATGGATGATTAGGGGCATACATGGCAATTCCACATGTTGCAACCCCTGTAGAACTAATGCATTTTAAGCTGGAAAGCTCGATCTGGTTTAGTTCCAACGTGGTAGTTTGCACATAAATCACGTGTTGACCCTTGGCGTGATACTGGGTGGAGGCAAAAAGAGGGAGTGATAAGAGAAAGATATCTGGAGAACCACATAATGTGAAAGTGCTACTGTTTACTGTTGGAGACCCCAGACATAAAGAACAGGGTAATGAAGGACCGTGGCCAAGTGAGAGAGTTGGAAAAGTGTCATAATGCTGTTCTGGATGATGGGGGGCAAGGGTGGAATGTACATCGTTTGACCGAATTTGAAATGGATAAGTATTGCAATCGTGTGTTTCATAAGGACATCACACAGAGCTTCTCCCTCAGAAAATCTACTAAACATGTTTCTCCTGCGGATGCTGCTGTTCATGACAACAGACCATAGCTGATGACAACGCAGAGTACCTGCTGGATATTTGGACTAGAAATCTGCTGTGCTTTTAATTTTAATTTCTGAATGTTATGATTAAATTTGTTAAGGTGTTTCTTAATTAATATAGTTCAATGTTTGTGCTCTATTTATGTTAAAGAAACTTGTTTGCATAAAGACAAGACGAGTGGAGACTGGTGTGACTTCCCTTTACAGTGTAACCCTTCCAGCCATTGATGGAACATTTGTTTGTCAAATCTGATACAACGCAAAAGGTCTGTGGCAGTTTGTCATGCATCTGCTTGTGTGTCGTTACTGTACATCTGTGCCCCATTAAATACCACTACCATTGCGTTGCAGCGTGATCACTTTAGGAAGCTTCATAAATTGGGTCCACTGAGCACATCCAGACAGACAGATCTGAATAGTGTTGTACCAAAAACTGCAGTCATTGACCGTGTCTATAGCAATTAATATGTCGATGCACATGATAACCCATATCACATATTGCAAATCCACTCACGTGTTCAAAACACAACAAATTCAAATGTTGTTTATTGTCAATTCTTTCAACAATTGTGTGTCATATGGTTCCCTTTTACTGCCCAGACAGCGGGTCTGAGGGCCCATTTTCCATGCTTGCATCACGGTCCATGGCCTCCGTTCCTATGTCACTGGTTTAATGTTTTCTTCTGGTAGTTGGTCAGATGTAAAACAATTGAGATATAATTTGCTTTTGGGTAGGTTTAAAGTTTAATTTTTATAATGAGCTTCTTATCTTGTAGTTTTTTAAATTATGACGCACAGAGTTCCTATAACTATTATTAATGCATCATAATTAAACATGAGTGATGTTAGATGCTCTTTAATAAATTGTAAATCGACGGTAATATATAGGACAGAGTGAAGACCAGCTATAAGCGTAATTTATAGACCCAAACCACATAACTGATCACACTGACACCTAATGTTTCATAATACGCAAACATGGTTCACCTGTTTGCAGATAAAAAGCTCCTAGAGACAGATTCTTGGAAGCATCCTGATTTCCAAATCAAGGTGTTTGAAGCATAAATGGGAAGAAAAATATTATCCAGGAGATATTGCTTCAGGTGACAGTGACGTGTTTTAGCAGCTAACCGAGACGTTGAAAATAATTTGGTGCATATATAAATATTTGAAGGAATATGAACGTATACAAAAAGGCCTGAGTAAAATACCGAGAGGCAATTTCCTGCACCTGTTGCATAACACTTTTTATCTGGTGACTTATCCATCTATACCATGCAGAAAACTAAAACTAACCAATAGAACTTCAACTGTCTACTCCACTGGTCATTTGCAGTCCAGTGTCCTAAAAACCACATAATACAAGTAGATTCATTAAAAACCACTTGCCAGCCAAAATTCCTTTCAGGGTAAGTAAATCGAAATGGAACAGCAAGACTAACGGACAGAAAAAGACCTGAGATTCCATGTTATGTTTGGTTAGGTTATGTTATGTTTATTTGTATAGTGCACAACTCACCCAGGAGGGTATTCTGACACTGAAGCAGGAGCTGTGTGGGCCGAGCCAGGATAGTGGCTAGATGAAGAGCCAGATCTTCAGTTTCTAGTGGAGAGCAAGGCAACAGGCTGTGTCAGAAAAGAGCTCCAGGAGGCCAGCTAGTTGTTGGACGAAGCCCTTAACTTCTGGCGTGAAAGCACTGAGCGAGAGAAATTCAAAATTCATACCCAAGGAAGGTCCCTTGCCAGCCTGATACTTTTGGTGCCTTCACCTGGTATAGATTTTTACATTCGGACTTAGTCAATTTTTTGGAGCTCAGAATCCTCCGGTGGGGAAGGCTGCAAGCTGTTGCCAAAAAAGGCTCCATGAGGCTAGATACCTTCTCCCCAAGATCCCAATGAAATGGATTTGCTACTGCTGAAAAGCTCAGGGCAGGAGCAACCTGAATCTTTGGCCAAGCGGCAACACACCTTCGTGGGATTGACTTAGTAGGCTTGCCTGGCCCTCCAGGGGGCTATGGAGTAAAATAAATTCTAAGTCCTAAGTTTTTTAGGATCATGGACCCTGTGAGTGTTTCTTGGCCCCCTAGTGCTGTTCCTGAAGACCTCAGACCATTGACTATGTCAAATTGCATACATAAGTGTCCATACTGAACAAATATGCATGTGTAAATTCTTACCCAAAGTCGATCTAAATACGATAACCTTTTTTTTACATTTTTTCACTGTGGGTAAATTATAAAATCCTTGAAATCACTGCTACTTAATCCCACCAACTGTAGAAGTTCCCTTCCGATTCCCACTCTGACTGTAGAAATCTGACTCTTTCCAGGGACGGAAAAGGCAGTAATAAGGATTGTAATATCCACACATGGATGTGTTTGTTGATATGCACATACTTTCCTGATCATCCCCACTGTGGAACTGTCACTTCCCTCTCCTGAGAATATTAGAGTATAGTGATGCTTTATTATGTGTGAGGAAATCGTTTACATTAAAAGTTTGAGAATACAAAACATAAAGTTAGACTCCTAAATCAAGCCATATGCATATGTTTGCTGACTTGACATATGACAATGTCTTTAGGAATAGAACCTTCATTCCACAAGATCAAAGATACTATATATCCATTGGGGTACAATCACACAGAACATGAATACATTACTGAGAACCAACCCCTTTCTGAAGTTTATTACATTACATTTTTCATTTCAAACCAAGGGGGCAGAGGAATGCTGTATATAGCAAAATGGTCCAGGAACATATGGTAAGCATAGTATAGTTACAGAGATTTACATAGTTTCTAAGAAAATGCTATAGCCAATTGACACATCAATTATTCCGTATAATATATTTTGAAAAGATTCACAAGTGTGCTCATTGTTGAATAGTTAGAGGATTTATAGTTCAGTTATTTTTTTGTGAATGGGTTACCACCGACTTGAAGTTGGGGTAACTGCGAATGCTTTGCGACTGTATTCCCGGTCGCAAAACATTCCTACATACCAGTGCGACTCTCAATTAGCAAGGGATGCCCTTAACACGCCCCTTCCTAATAGCGACTCACGAAACCTATTTTGTGAGTCGGTAATAGGTTACAAACTCACAAAATAGGGTTGGTACATGCCAAAAAGCATTTTACCGGTCACAAAGGGCCTGAAGCATAGGCAAGTTTTTAAGTATTTTCCTAGTAAATGTTCATATACAATAATATTAATTATGTTGTAATTTGATTAAAACACTCTATTCAAAGCAATAGTTGATGGTGTCAATTGCGTTCACAAACAAAGATAATCTGATTTCCTATCATTGAAGGCTTTGTAGGCCATAAGATATTTTAAACTAGATGCAGGGTGGTTAGGCAAGGGAGTGCAGATCTCTGGGGATGAATGATATGTGGTCAGTGATAAGACAGGTGGCAGTACGGAGGGGAGGCAATTAGCTTCAAGGCCATGAGGTAGAGATAGCTTTGAGGAACAATGTTTTATATTACATAGGTAAGGCAGCTGATCCCAATATACAGGCCTTTACTGGCAATGTGGATCTTGAATGGCAGGTGAAACTCTATGGAGAATCCAACTAATATCACACATTTGCTGGTGTGCAACGCCCATAGGGCTCAAAGGGCTTCAGCTCCCCCGTCGTGTGTGTCAGCCCGGGCTGAGACAGCTTCCCGGACACACACACAGACAGTTCTTGAGCTGCTGTGGGCTGACTGGTCTGGCGTCTTATCGCAGCCGCACCCGAGTATTTCACAGGTCTTTAAAAGACCATTTACATGATAACGAGGCTTTGTTGTTTTTTCACCCATACCTAGAGCCCCTGCATCTCCACTCTGCCTATTCCTTAAAGTTGCAAATTACTTTTGCTGCCACGGTGTGAGAATGCATTTCCTGAAAAGTAACCTTAGGCTTTGTTTTTTTGCAGTTTTATATAGCTTGAACTCCACCCGAAGGTAATGAGGCACTTTGCTTGAGCACCAGTTACATTATACAAGGACACATTTATTTTTGAAGGCACAGTGAGATAAAGTGATTTGGCCAAGATCACAAGATGTTGAGCTGGCGCTGGGAATGAAACTTGTTCACCAACTCAAAGTCAGCAGCGCTGGCAGTTATTCCACATCCTTTCCACTTTCAAGTCATAGCAATATATCACAGATCAAGGCATATCAATAGTCTGAAAGTTTCTTGCAGGACCCACAGATTATTCATTTCCTCCACCCTCCATCCTTGATGGATGCCATAATACAAATTATATCTGAGACCCCACTCGCTACCATGGATAACAAATATGCTGAGTTTCTCAAAGTGTCTGGCCTGCATTCAGAAAACTAACCCATCATTCTCAACGCTCACCGTGCACTCACTGCAATCACACTGTATTTCCAACTATCACCATGCACTCACACCATTCACCCTTCTTTTACCCTGTACCCACAGGAGCACACCTCTCAGTCTGCATTCACATGACACTCCACTCACCTGTCACTCTCACCCTGCAGTCTCACCACTCACCCTGCATTCTCAGCAATCACACTGCATTTACACTGCTCACCATGCACACATGCCATTCACTCTCCAAACATGTCGTTTACCCCGCACTCACATGATACTCCACTAACCTGTCACTCTTACTGCTCACCCTGCATTCTCAACATTCACCTCTGCACTTTCACCCGCACCCAAACTCAAATGGCCACTTCCCTCATCCTGCACTAACATCACTCACCCTGCACTCACTCCTCTCACCCTACTTTCACACAGGCCCATCTCTCATCCTGCACTTACATAGGCACTCTGGTCTCTCACACATCTTACCCTTCTCTCACATGGGCCCACCACTCACCCTGAACTCACAACACTCAAACAGGCTCAACACTCACCCTGCACTCCCTTCTTTCACCCTGCACTCACACAGGCACACTGCTCAGCCTGCATTCACACAGGCACTGCATTCACCTATCACTCACGCAGCTCACTCCTCTTGCACACAGGCACAATAGTCTGTCAGAACTCACAGGGACACACCATTCACCGTGCACTAACTTCTCTCACCATGCGCTCACTATCACAGCTCAACCTTCACTCTTGCTGCTCACCCTTCACTCACACAGGCACACTGGTCCCCCAGTACACACACAGGCACATAACTCACTCTGCATTTACACCGCTCACACCACCAATCCTAAACTCATTCCTCTCACTCTGTATGCACTCCTCTCACCCGGCACTCACATGGGCCCTTCTCTCACCTTCCACTCATATAGTTCTTCCTGCACTCACATCGGCACACCTTTCACCCTACACTCACAAAACTCACTCTGCATTCCCTCACACTGTTTACAATCACCCAACATTTATATGAGTTCACCTCTTATGCTGCACACATAACAAGCATTAGCAAAGCTCCTTGCGGTATAACATATGTTTTGCAAGCTAGAGTGCATGCACAAGCAGCTCATACTATTTGACAGGCAAGACCTAAAAATTACCCCACTGTCATAAATATACACATTTCTACAAGGCACCTGCAAAATATCTGTTCTTTCCACAAAACTAGGGGCATCATTTACAAAAAAAATGGTGCTGCGCCACAAGCCATTTTGCTGCGCTGAGCTGCGTCAATGCAAAAGCACAGGGATACGTCGTATTAACAACAATACGATGCATCTGAGTGCTTTCCCCTGTGCTGGCACACAATTGGCTGCCATGTGCCAGTGCAGGCACCCTTGCGTCTTGTTGTAACGGTGCCTGCATTGTGGGGATGATTTATTTTGTGCGGGAAGGAACACCTTCCTGCACAAAAATAATCATTGATGACATTTTCCTCTTTCTGTGCGTGCTTCAGAATGCAGTATGCATAGAAAGAGGAAAAAACGAGGAGAAATAAAAGTATTTCTCCTCATTGTGCCACTCCTACACCTCCCCTGGGGAGGCTTAGGATTCTGATGCATTCCCAGCTTTACAAAACTTTGTAAATCTGGGAATGTGTCAGGTTCCATGGCTCCCCTATGACGCAGAGTAATGTGTGAAAGATTTACAAGGCCATGAAAATTCATGCAGGGTGACTTTGCATGGCCTTGTAAATAGGAGCAGGTACACTGTGTTGCTGGTGCGTCACAAAAAAATGACGCACTGGTGGTGTAATGGCCTTATAAATGAGGCCCTAGATACCTAGTCAGTCCCATCTGTAACTACGTGGCCGGTGCAATAGGGGAGAGTGATGGCAAAAGGAGGTAGATCAGGGCTGAGGCTTTGGGGGATAGTGAGGGACTGAGGATCAGCCTGAGGCGGATACGCTGGGAGCAATTGTTTATTTGGTACAGAAGGAGAAAGCAGGCAAATGTTGTAGAAGGGGGAAGCAGGCACAAGAGGTTAAGTATGAAGCAATATGACGGCGGGCGTGAGCTGGTGATGGAATAGAGTGGGGACTTTAGGTCAACAGTGCATTGCAGGTGGTGAAGTAGCCCTGCCACCAGAGTTAATTTTTAATCCTTCACCTGAGCTCCCTTGGCCTGCAGAGGGAGCTGGTGGTTTCGCTGTTGCTGAAGCCATGGCGTAGATCAGTGTTTGAACCTGTTGGCCTGCATGATGGCAGTGCTCTGTGGTGGCAGGTACCAAAGCGGAGAACTGTCTGAGGATGTGCGCACCAGCGGCAGCTTCTTTAGGACACTTGGGCTTATGTTTCAACAATATTTCAGCTGAGTGGCTGGGGCTTGTGAAAGCATACCAAAGCCTCGGCTCTGCATGGGAACACAGACACCAGCATGGATGTTTTCTGTTCATCTTCTCAGTTCAGACACCTTTGGTTGCTGTTACTACACAGCATGACCAAAAGGTTGAAAGTGATGCTATGGCATTAGTCCAATAGCCCCTTGGACCTGTCACTGTGGTGGGCAGTCCATTTTTTAGCAAGCTTCAGTATTTTAGAGGAGTTTGAATGTTTGACATTTATCACTTGAATTCTAACATCTGCACATGACATGGAATCTTTGCGCATTCACCCAAAAAATTAGGCCAAAAATCACAAAGTGAAACTTGTTTTAAACTTTTTGCATAGTTGCCCATTGTTCTGTGTGACATCTACAGCCATTCCTGGCTTTCCATTCACCACAATGCTTCGTTATGGAGCGTGTGTTTTTTTTTCTTTTACATTGTATGTTGGGTCTGGAAATCCCAAGATGCAAAGTGTTACTGGATAAAAAAACATGTTTGTCAAAGCAGTCAAGCATTTCAATAGATTAATTTAATGCTGTGATATTAATTTTTAAAGAGTGGATTAGTTTGTTTCCAATAGTGTTACTACTTTAAAAAGATTTTATATAGCTTGAACTCCACCCGAAGGTAATGAGGCACTTTGCTTGAGCACCAGTTACATTATACAAGGACACATTCATTTTTGAAGGCACAGTGAGATAAAGTAATTTGGCCAAGATCACAAGATGTTGAGCTGGCGCTGGGAATGAAACTTGTTCACCAACTCAAAGCCAGTAGCGCTGGCAGTTATGCCACATCCTTTCCACTTTCAAGTTCAAGCAATATATCACAGATCAAGGCATATCAATAGTCTGAAAGTTTCTTGCAGAACCCACAGATTATTCATTTCCTCCACCCTCCATCCTTGATGGATGCCATAATACAAATTATATCTGAGACCCCACTCGCTACCATGGATAAAAAATATGCTGAGTTTCTTAAAGTGTCTGGCCTGCATTCCTAAAACTAACCCATCATTCTCAACGCTCACCGTGCACTCACTGCAATCACACTGTATTTCCAACTATCGCCATGCACTCACACCATTCACCCTTCTTTTACCCTGTACCCACAGGAGCACACCTCTCAGCCTGCACTCACATGACACTCCACTCACCTGTCACTCTCACCCTGCAGTCTCACCACTCACCCTGCACTCTCAGCAATCACACTGCATTTACACTGCTCACCATGCACACATGCCGTTCACTCTGCAAACATGTCGTTTACCCTGCACTCACATGATACTCCACTCACCTGTCACTCTTACTGCTCACCCTGCAGTCTCAACACTCACCTCTGCACTTTCCCCCGCACCCAAACTCAAATGGGCACATCCCTTATCCTGCACTAACATCACTCACCCTGCACTCACTCCTCTCACCCTACTTCCACACAGGCACATCACTCATCCTGCACTTACATAGGCACTCTGGTCTCTCTCACACATCTTACCCTTCTCTCACATGGGCCTACCATTCACCCTGAACTCACAACACTCAAACAGGCTCAACACTCACCCTGAACTCACACTACTCACCCTGCACTCCCTTCTTTCACCCTGCACTCACACAGGCACACTGCTCAGCCTGCATTCACACAGACACTGCATTCACCCATCACTCACGCAGCTCACTCCTCTTGCACACAGGCACAATAGTCTGTCAAAACTAACAGGGACACACCATTCACCGTGCACTAACTTCTCTCACCATGCGCTCACTATCACAGCTCAACCTTCACTCTTGCTGCTCACCCTGCACTCACACAGGCACACTGGTCCCCCAGTACACACACAGGCACATAACTCACTCTGCATTTACACTGCTCACACCACCAATCCTGAACTAATTCCTCTCACTCTGTATGCACTCCTCTCACCCGGCACTCACATGGGCCCTTCTCTCACCTTCCACTCATGTAGTTCTCCCTGCACTCACATCGGCACACCTTTCACCCTACACTCACAAAACTCACTCTGCATTCCCTCACACTGTTTACAATCACCCAACATTTATATGAGCTCACCTCTTATGCTGCACACATAACAAGCATTAGCAAAGCTTCTTGCGGTATAACATATGTTTTGCAAGCTAGAGTGCATGCACAAGCAGCACATACTATTTGACAGGCAAGACCTAAAAATTACCCAACTGTCATAAATATACACATTTCTACAAGGCACCTGCAAAATATCTGTTCTTTCCACAAAACTAGGGGCATCATTTACAAAAAAATGGTGCTGCGCCACAAGCCATTTTGCTGCACTGAGCTGCGTCAATGCAAAAGCACAGGGATACGTCGTATTAACAACATTACGATGCATCTGAGTGCTTTCCCCTGTGCTGGCACACAATTGGCTGCCAAGTGCCAGTGCAGGCACCCTTGCGTCTTGTTGTAACGGTGCCTGCATTGTGGGGATGATTTATTTTGTGCGGGAAAGAACACCTTCCCGCACAAAAACAATCATTGATGGCATTTTCCTCTTTCTGTGCGTGCTGCAGAATGCAGTATGCATAGAAAGAGGAAAAAACGAGGAGAAATAAAAGTATTTCTCCTCATTGTGCCACTCCTACACCTCCCCTGGGGAGGCGTAGGATTCTGATGCATTCCCAGCTTTACAAAACTTTGTAAATCTGGGAATGTGTCAGGTTCCATGGCTCCCCTATCACGCAGAGTAATGTGTGAAAGATTTACAAGGCCATGAAAATTCATGCAGGGTGACTTTGCATGGCCTTGTAAATAGGAGCAGGTACACTGTGTTGCTGGTGCGTCACAAAAAAATGACGCACTGGTGGTGCAATGGCCTTATAAATGAGGCCCTAGATACCTAGTCAGTCCCATCTGTAACTATGTGGCCGGTGCAATAGGGGAGAGTGATGGCAAAATGAGGTAGATCAGGGCTGAGGCTTTGGGGGATAGTGCGGGACTGAGGATCAGTCTGAGGCGGATACGCTGGGAGCAATTGTTTATTTGGTACAGGAGGAGAAAGCAGGCAAATGTTGTAGAAGGGGGAAGCAGGCACAAGAGGTTAAGTATGAAGCAATATGACGGAGGGTGTGAGCTGGTGATGGAATAGAGTGGGGACTTTAGGCCAACAGTGCATTGCAGGTGGTGAAGTAGCACTGCCGCCAGAGTTAATTTTTAATCCTTCACCTGAGCTCACTTGGCCTGCAGAGGGAGCTGGTGGTTTCGCTGTTTCCAAAGCCATGGCGTAGGTCAGTGTTTGAACCTGTTGGCCTGCATGATGGCAGTGCTCTGTGCTGGCAGGTACCAACGCGGAGAACTGTCTGAGGATGTGCGCACCAGCGCCTGCTTCTTTAGGACACTTGGGCTTATGTTTCAACAATATTTCAGCTGAGTGGCTGGGGCTTGTGAAAGCATACCAAAGCCTCGGCTCTGCATGGGCAGTGCATTTACATGCAGTAATATTACCAACTCATCGGCACACAACTGCGGAAGAAGGAATGGTATTTGGGGAATTAAACCTATGATTTACCAACTACCTACCCCAACTTCACGGGTAGTAACCCACAAAGCACTCCTTAATTTATAAAATCATAAAGGCTGGGGCCCAAAGTTTTGCTCAGGATCCTGTGCCCAGCAATTTCAGATGTCAGGAGAGCTGAATTCCAACACTGCCAAGGCTTGATTTTACTGTGTGCCACTTTCATCTACCACCAGGCACTCTGTGCCCCCTTATCTCACTCCTGCAGCTTTTTTTTAATTTTTGCTTTCTCGTTTTGTCATAATTTTTCCATCTTTCTCTTGTGTCTTTCCCCCTTTTGTGTTTTTCTCTCTTGTTCTGGAGCAAAGGCTGATGAGGAAAAATTAGCGCAGGACCCCAAAAATTAGTGCAAGTAGGCTCCACCTGCAACCACTGGCTCAAATTAGGCACTGCCACTAAGCCCTTTATTTTGAGATCTGAACGTAAGGGCAGCTTCACCCATGAATATTTTGCAACATCCAATTGGGTAAACTAAATTGTGCTTTCAGTGGTTTATGGGGCAGGAGCATGTTTCTAGACTTTCAATTATAAATATTTCACAAGCACATTGTCCTGCACAGAAGGAATCAGGGAATTGGCAAAAATGGTGTTGTCTTGAAATACCTTTGTGAAAACATGTCTTATGTGCTTTGGATTCAACTTTATAGAAGCTGTTTTTAATTGTCAGTGCACTCAATGTGTTTTTCAAAGATCACTGTGAGTAGCCTGGGAACAGAGTCAAATCTACAAAAACATTCCTGTTACAATGTCAAGTTTGTCCAATATGTTTAATTTGCACAGTTTGTCACTTGTTATTCTCATATTGGCTATGAGGATAGCTCGTACTCCACTTCTGCAAATTCTTGCCCTGCCCCATTGCTGGAAGTATTAGCCCCCCCCGAAATTTGGCTCTAGTTGCGCCTCTGCACATATGTGAGTATGGGGTTAATTACTCCATGGCCCAAATCCAATAATAAGGACCAAATTTTGGGGCATATTTACATCAGAATGGAGAAGCGTGGCGTTAAGCAAACATTGCTAACAGCACGCTTTTCCATTTTGAAAATGCAGGGATGAGCCGTATTCACACGAATGCGGTTCACTTCTGCATTCCCCTAGAGCTGGCGCTGAGTTCAGCTGCCTAGCGCCAACGCAGGGACCTGCATTTGATGGAAGGCTGTTTATGTGCAGGAAGGTCCCCCTTCCTGCACATAAACAATCTTTAAATGCCGTTTTGTAACTTCTATGTGTGCTGCTTAGCGCGCTTTACACAGAAGTTGCAAAACTTCTTTTTAAATGATTGTTTATATGCAGGAAGGAGGACCTTCCTGCACATAATCATAGGCAATTTGCTGTTTCTATGTGTGCTCCACAAGGCAGCACACATGGATTAGCAAAAACGAGGAGAAATAAAGGATTTCGCCTGTTTAAGACCAGGTTTTCCCTGGTCCTAATTTTGGCACTGCCTCCTATTTACGCTGCTCTTGTAAATAGGGGGCAGCGTTAAAATGAATGGGTGTTGAGGTGGAACGCCCACCACAACACCCATTGCCCTCCCCTTTCACGCTAAATGGTGAGCAGTCAAAATATCGATTTTTTTTATATCGACCTACACTAATATCGAGTTTTAATTTCGTAGGGACAGAATATTGATGTTAAGAATATTGTTGACCAGAATATCGACCTTAAGGTAAGTAATATCGTTTTTTTTATATCGAAGTAAGTAATATCGAAGTCAGTAATATCTAAGGGGCACATTACGATACCCGGCGTAAAAAAATCCGCCAGGCATGGAAGCGGCAAAAATCCGCCCGCACACACCGCCTGAACACCGACCCCGCCATTATGAGTACACAAACTGAAAACCGCCATCGGCGGAAAAATCATACAAAATACCGCCCGCCATCGTCCGAGTCGGAGTCAAACCGCCCGCCACGGACGGAAACACGCACGACAACACAAAACCGCCCGCCCACAAGGCCGACACACCGCACGTGAAATTACGATCGCACCGCCATGAGCGCGGAAAAACAACAAAAATACCGCCCGCCAGCGCAAACAACGCCGATGAGAATCGACACGGCAGAAGCCATGGCGCCCACGTACCTGCACAGAAACCATCCGCACACAAAACCAATAGCACACAACATGGCCAACAAGTCCACACAGCAAGGCACGCACAAATACACAAGCACAGTACACATCCCGAAAACACCCCCCGGACAAACAAAAAATACAAAGGCCAGAACCCCAGACACAACACACCTGAAAACAACAGACCATGAGGACACACCCACATAGGTGAGTACAAAAGCAGCACTCCCACAGACCACAACCCCTTGCTACATTGCAAACCAGAGAGGAGAGGAGAGGACACAGTGACACAGCAAGGACAGCAGCACACCACAGAAACGCACACATCACAACCACCACCACCACCACCAAACACCGGCACCACAAACCCCCTGCACATTACACAACACACACCGCACCACCACCACAAACACCATGGCACCACAAAGGATGCCCAAGTTCACGCCCATGGAGCTGACGGTCATGGTCGACGAGATCATCAAGGTGTACCCACAAATCTATGGGAACATGGTCCAGCACACACCACTAGCCACCAGAAACAGAATGTGGACCCGGATCGTAGACCAGGTCAATGCAGTCGGGACCCTGCCCAGGAACAGAACCGAGATAAACAAACGTTGGAATGACGTAAAGAGCCTGGTCAAGAAGAAGGAGGGCAAAAACAGAGAGCTGGCTGCCGTCACTGGCGGAGGGAATCCCGCGCTCTTTAAGACCTTCAAAGCGTGGGAGGAGAAGGTGCGAGTCGTAATCCATCCGGAGATCCTCGCCGGATTAGCAGGGGGAGTGGAGGCTGGTAAGTACAAACTAATGTATACCAGCACACCGCTATGTACTCACATGCGCAACTACCATGCCACAGCTCCCAGGGACAAACACCCCCATGTCCAGCACACAATACACAACACATCACACACACATGCAACAGACACTACCACACACAGCCCAAACCGAACAACTGTAAGATGCGTGGGGACATGTGTACACTAAGCCAGCCACGTAACCACCAACAGGTCCCCAAATATGCCAGAAGCGCCACAACGAGCACCCACCACACCCATGTGTCCGCCACAGCTGCACCAACTGACAAGTAACAGGTAAGTGGCAGGAACACAAAGTGCAGTGGGTCGGAGGGGGACAGCCCAAGTACAACACACACCAGGCCCCAGTCCCACAGCACAGCAAGGAGGAGCATCCCCCACACCCCACACCCACGTGTCAGCCACCGCAGTGCACAACGACAGCCGAAAGGCAGACATCACGGTCCACAGCAATCGGTGTCAGTGGGTGTACAGCCACCCCCACGACCCACTACACCCCCCACCCCCACAGACCTGCAACATGGAGCACCCCCCGCTAAGAGCCATGTGGCATCCAGTACAGTGCACGCACGAACAACTTGCAGGTGGGAAACTGGACAGGGCTGGATTACTGGAGGCATGAGGACCATAACACCACCAACACATGGGACATGTCACGTAGCACACGAACACGCAGCACCGCCCACCGTCACGAACAAGTGAACAATGTGCACACGGACATGAACAGCAGACTCACACCCCACATGACCCATCACAGACATAGCAACACCCAAGGAGCCACGTCTGCATGCACAAGCCACACTGAATATAGTCCCACACGGCAGCCACTGTGCAACTCATCACACACAACCGAAACACCATTGAAGTCCTGTCCATGTAGCCCCTACTGCCTGTCAACCACACACCCCACAACTACGCCTATGTAAGACAAACAACACTAGACGCAACAGAGCGGAACAACATAAATGCACACGAACACCACTGAACCCATCAAACACACAGACACACCATGCACATACAACATACCATCCATCCCATCCGTCAGCCCCAGTCTCATGAAAGGCATGTCATCCGCACAGCTGCCACACATACAGCAGTCACGCTAAGACACATGCCCATGACCAACCATGTGCCAGAAGTCAATTAAGCGCACGACACACTGTGAGCAACAACACACAACATGGGCCACACCCCCCGAGCACTGCAGTGATGCACATGGCACAGGGCAGCACGCACACCAAGGAGATGGGACAACTGCAATACGTTGGCTGGCACACAACTATCACTCACTCATAACGATGCGTCCAATGCCATGTCCAGTAACCACAACAGACAGCAAATATGCAGGGCATGTCAGGCATGCACACACCTCAGACCATGCACTGTCATGCTGCCACAACACATGTCACGTTCGGCACCCATGGCTCACAGCATGTACCCCAAAAGCATATACCCTCCCAAATGCGAATCTGGGGCATGGCCCCCATGTTGCCATATGCGTTCCTAAGCGTTCCATTTGAACCCCAAAAGCATATTCCCTCCCAAATGCGAATCTGGGGCATGGCCCCCATGTTGCCATATGCGTTCCTAAGCGTTCCATTTGAACCCCAAAAGCATATTCCCTCCCAAATGCGAATCTGGGGCATGGCCCCCATGTTGCCATATGCGTTCCTAAGCGTTCCATTTGAACCCCAAAAGCATATTCCCTCCCAAATGCGAATCTGGGGCATGGCCCCCATGTTGCCATATGCGTTCCTAAGCGTTCCATTTGAACCCCAAAAGCATATTCCATCCCAAATGCGAATCTGGGGCATGGCCCCCATGTTGCCATATGCGTTCCTAAGCGTTCCATTTGAACTCCAAAAGCAAAGTACAAACCAGACCCAGGATGGGCCAGGAGCCCGCATACACCAGAGTCACAATGAGTAGGGGCAAAGCAACACACCCATCGGCATGGCCAATCCGTCCCATGCCACATGTGCACAGCACACAGTCCCATTGCCTAGCACACACACCTACAGATGCCACAGCCACACACTCGCCTCCGGGAAACCCATGTACGAGATTGCACGAACTGCCAATGTCAGACGACTAATACATACTTCGCCAGGTGCAACACAATAACAAATCTCATTCTCTCCACAGGTGACGAACTGCTGGACGCTGGGGATGGAGACAGCAGCCAGCACAGCCAGCCTACAAGCCCCCAATGAGGACACACGGATCTGGAGGATCTGTCCACCTCTTCGGACACGGACCACCAAGCTGGCCCATCTGGCGTGGCAGGGCCCAGCCGCTCCCCAGGACCCCTCCTACCCACCAACCCATCATCCAGGGATGCTGAACAGTCCCAGTCCCCTGCTGCCACTGTCGTTGCGGCCACACCCACGGTCATTGCGGCCACTACCACTGCCGCAACCGCCACCATCGCCGCACCGACCACCACCGCCTCCACCACCACCACGTCTTCGCTGGCACCAGCCCCAGCGCAGGTGGTGGCCCGGCCGACTGGATCCACCCTGGGAGCCACAGCGAGGACCGTGGTGAGCAATGTGGCTAGTGGGCAGGCCGGTGGCAGCAGGACTGGTAGGAGGAGCAGGGTCAGGGAAACGCCAGCCTCCCCTGGGAGCCATGCCCTGCCTCAAATGGCCAGAGTCCTTGGGGCCTATGAAGAGGCCCAAGGACAATGGGCCAGGTCTGCTACTGACACGCGGGAGGTGCTGGGGGTGCTGAGGTCCATGGACGCCCATATGGGCCAATTCGTGTCCCGTATGGACCAACTCGTGGACCTCATGGGCCAGCTGGTGGTGGCGGTGGGGTCACAGGCAAGGCCAGCAACACCACCTCCGCCACCACCTGCTAGGGCGCAGGCTCGGGCAGCAGTGTCCACTTCCCCTGCGTCCACAGCCAGTGAGCACACCTCACCCACCACCAGCAGGTCGCCACCACACACCCCCTCCCAAACGTGGAAGGGGCCGTCCGAAGAGGAAACAGATCTCCCGGGAGGACTTTGCACGCTCCAGTCGCAAGTGAGGCAGCCAGCCAGCCTTCCGCCAGCCTTCCTTGACCAGCCACTGCATTGACTTGCTCTACGATCCCACTCCACACAGCCATCTGGATGGCATGTGTGTGTTGGACTATGGACATAGAACCAGTGGGTACACCCTGATCATCACGCAGCCATGACCGACAGCTCATTGTCACTGCACGCACCACTTTTGTCATCACCTTACACACAATCACATGTCACAGTTTGTAATAAATGCACCTTTTTCACTAACTGCTGTTTGTGCCCTGTGTCTTTATTGTACGGAATACAACGGCCACCTTGGGCGGAAAGGCACCTGATGCGTGGCATGGCAATGGAATCCGGAGGGCCTGTAGGGACCTAGGGGTGGGAGACAGAACAGGAGCACATTCAATGAGTGTGTCACACACCCATCACACAGTACATGTCAACAACAACAAGCAATGTACACACATCGCACAGAGCAATAGGGCACAATGCCACAGTCACCAACAGTGGCATACTACCCTGGCCATGGAGCGTTGACACACTGCACGCAGTGAACATACGGCCACCCTGACACAGCACACACACACCTGCATAGATACAGACACATCATCCGTCGTACATGGACACTCACCGTCAAGTGAAGTAGCGGGCGATGAGCTGCTGGCGCACATTCCCAGCTTCCTCCTCTCCGCTGTCCACCTCACTCGAGCTGTCCTGGTCTGCGGGCTGGGGCCCTGGTTGATCTCCGTCATCCACAATGAGGGGGATCTGCTTCCGAATGGCCAGATTGTGCAGCATGCAGCACGCCACCACTATCTGGCACACCTTCTGTGGGGAGTACGCCAGTGCACCCCGGTGCGGTCCAGGCACCTGAACCTGGACTTGAGGAGGCCAAAGGTACGCTCGACCACACGTCTGGTCCTCCCATGTGCCTCATTGTATCGATCGTCTGCTGGGGTGCGAGGATTCCTCAATGGACTGAGCAGCCATGCCCCATTCGGATACGCAGAGTCACCTGGGTGTGAGGGACACAGAGAACCGTTGCTATTCCAACTGGACAGGGGACAGCATCGCACAACCAGCACGCTACACCACTCCACATACTCACCGACAATACAGCCACGATCCTGTTGCAGATTGGCCATCAGTCGTGGCAAGATGCTGTTGCGCATTATGTGTGCGTCATGGGCCGAGCCTGGAAACTTTGCACACACGTGGGTGATCACCATGTCCTCAAGGCACACCACTTGCACATTCAGGGAGTGCGTGTGCTTCCTGTTGCGGTACAGGTGCTCAGTGGCCTGTGGTGGAACAAGGCCAACATGAGTGCAGTCAATGGCTCCCACGACGTGTGGGATTCTGCCAAGGGCATAGAATGCACCCTTCACTGCCGCCAATTCACGAGCCCTGGGGAAGCGGATGTACCTGTTCCGGTACAGCATCATGGCTGCCAGTACATCCCTCAGCACCTTGCTGAACATGGGCTGGGACATCCCTCCTCCACTGCCCACTGTGTGCTGGAATGACCCAGTGGCGAAGAAATGCATGGCGGCCATCACCTTAGCCGTGGGGGTGACAGCAGTCGGATACACCCTGCGGGGACGGAGATGGGGCTCTAACATGGCACACAGTCGATGCAGAGTTGGCCTGTCCAGCCGAAACTTCCTGATTACCTCTGTATCGTCCATGTCCGCCAGCAATTGGTATGGGCGGTCAATGTTCGGTCTCCGCCTGGGTTAAATGGCAGAGGACACATGTCAAAGCAACACGGCACATAGCAATTTCGCATACACATCACTGACATGACTGAGCAAGCACATGAGCCACAGCCCAGCTGTCAAGCTGGGACGGCACGGCCACAATACACTTACACAGGTCTCCCAACAATGGCAATGGCAAGTGAGACATACCACTGCCATGTGCATGCACATGGGGATCTAGGCCCCAATGACTTGCGGGGCGTGCTGATGGGGACTGACTGCATATTCGTCAAGCGGCAACGCCACGGCAACATGAGTGTCTGCTGAGCATGGTACTGCTTCCGAGGCTGGATGAGAATGGCACACGACGACGACGATGTGGGCACGGGCTGAGCGGCCAATACAAGTGGGACCTGTGGCACGAGGGGATATGAGACAGTAGTAGGTGTCAGCACTGCACCCTATGTACAGCACTGTACGGATCACAGCTCCCGAAACATTGACTGGTGTCCACATTGACAGCCCCATGCCAAGACGGCTGTGTGCTTGCAGTCACACGTCACAGGTGAGAGGTTACATTGCACGTGCCAGGTGGCAGTCGTACATAGTGGGAGCTGGCATGTGTGTGCATGTGTCTCCTGTTCAGGATCCACCAGATGGGCGCTGACTCTGTACTGACCATTGGACACAGCATGTTCCGTGGAAGGCTTGTGTGTGTGGGATGGTGGCACTGGATGTGCCTCCGTTGGGTGGGGGGCCATGCACAGGGCGGGTACGTCGATGATTGCGCATTGTTGGTCACGGTGGGTGCACCAGCTAAGATGTGTTGCCCTGTGTTCAATTCCTATGTCCGCATGATGATGGACTGTGGATGTGGGCAGACTACACATTGGTCGATGTGCTGTCTATATGCATGTGCCTTCACACCAGGCACAGCTGCCCCTGCACATGTGACCCCTGCTGGACTCCCTGCTGGGTCTGTGGAGCTGATGCACCTTCTGCGCGTGGGGCGGACAGCTCTCCTCACTTCCCTCATTGCGCATGTCATGTCTTTGCCGCAGGTGACATGGATCATGGAGGGCCCACATGTACGCGTGGGTAGGCTACACATGATTGTTCACTGGTCGCCACCCCCAGTCAGTGTTTCGAATGGGAAGGTTGTCGTGCTGGTGGTATGTTCGATGTGGCGGATGGGCGGGCCTAGGTGCGGGCTCACATTCCGGACATGGGGGGTAGTTGGATTGGCGACTAGTTGCAGTACACACGGGACACGTCTCTTCCTTTCCACATCTGGGTCATCCCTTGTACTAACTGACAGTGATACAGTCATCTTCGCCCCAGCCCTCATGTCCTCCCCTCGCCCCCAATATGCATGCTCACCTGCAAGGCTAGCGCTTGCACAGGCAGCCCCAAGCTCGCACCAGAGAGGGCAAGGAGTGTATGTGTGGGTCCAGTTGCACGAGTGGGCTGTCTCAGGGTATGATGTGTGGCGGGACGCCGTCCACCTGCGTGGTGCCCCAAATGGAGACCCGGCCTGCATGGACTATGCATCACAGTCTTCGCCTTCCGGATCCGCCACCTGCGACACCCAGTGGCTGTGGCTGCCCTTGCGGCCAGGCCGCGTCCGTCTGTGGCTGATGGCCCACACATTCACTCTTTGGCCTCTCTGGGGAGGGCTCAGGGGTGGTGGCGCACGCGCTTGCACTTAGTCGCAATGGCATGTGGCGTGGTTGGTATGATGGGCAATGGATGGGATGGTGCGAGCCACCTCCCGTGACGTCAGTGCTGCTCGTGCTGTGGTGCGTCCCCCTACACTTCCATTTGACTTTTTGCCATGCTGGACGTTGAGGTTCTATTGCCTGCGTGATATGACCAGGAGGAGCGCGAGGAGACCTCTCACACACCATGCTCCACTGCCATCCCGTGCCCTGTATCGCCTGTGCGGATTGACTATGTTGGGGTTACACCTGGTCGACTGGGGCTGTGTGTGCCTTGTCAAGGGGCATGGCGGGCGCACAACAGGATCCAGCTTGTCCACAGAGGGTGGGCTGAGGTGCGCCTGGTACCGCTTTGTACGTGTGCCCGGCTGCTGTGCACACACGTGTTCACTCCCCCGACAGGTGTCCTCTCACAATGCCCAGGGAAGCGGTGGTGTACTGTTCATGACCCCTCCCAACACGGCGTGCTCCAACTTGGCATGTGCGCATCTACCCGTCGCACCCACCCACCTGAGCACTGCGTCCATACGACTTCACACGACACATGTGTGTCTTCCACAGTAGTGCTACTCATTTGCGTTGACATCCAATACCAGTGGACTACATGGTCATGTCACGACTGCCGTGTACTTCACATACTCTCATCCTCTCTCATTCGTACTTGTGAAATGAGTCAGCGGAGACAGTTCTGGTTTTAAACATTATATTGAGTCTTCTGTCCTCTGTGATGCAGTATAGTGGACACTACTGGCAGCGGAATACATGTTGAGGATATACTGAGCATGATTACAAATGGGATAGGGTGTGGGGTTACATCTGCTTGGCCAAGGCTGTGCTAATGTACATTTACGTATAGCTGCGGAGCTGCGGACTTTGACACAGACGGTATACATGTAGCCTACCAGACCGCTCGGCATCATGGGCACAGTCCATCTCAGTTCCATGTGACAGGTTTGCTGCGGTTGTTCCTCGTGCACGCGTGCATGTGAGATGACATCAGGGCATGTGCTTGCGTGCATGCAGCGGCGTGCCACTTGTTGTTGCACTGTGGTGGTTACTGGACATGTCACAGTCACTGGGGTCGTGTTGTTGTTGTATGCACTTGTCGTCCATGCAAAGGTCCTGGTATGGGATTCCCGGGGCGGGGGTGGGAGGGGTGCAGCACCCACAGACTCCAGGCGACCTATTCATGTCCACTGAGCGGTGTGTGTGTCCATGTGCGCTGGATCCATGTCGTGTCCTGGTTGTTCGTGCAGTTCCGTCCATGTGGGTGCGATGCACAGAGCCCATGCCACTGCCTCCCACGATGCATGCGGTGTTCCTGGATGTGATGGGGAACAGTGTGCATGTCCCGGTCATATCCGATGTCATGGCGATGTCGTTGATGGTGTGGTTACAGTTGCCGGTCGTTTGGTATGGCTGTTGTGGTGGTGACTGGCCAGTCCATGCGGAAGCTGAGCATGGGTGCGGGGTTGGACTTCATAGGTCACTCGGGGAACCTGCGTTGTGGTCCGACGTATTTACAGGTTGACAGGTATGCGATGCCGTCCAGCAGGGCTTCCATGTCATTGGTGGTGTACATGTTTGCCAGCCAATGAAGCGGATGGTGGCTGTCAAGGTGTTGTTCGTAGGTTGTCCCTTGGAGGACCATGATGGGGCATGCTGGGTGACATTCGATGTAGCTGTTCTCGATGATCCGTCGTGTGGAGGCACAGTGGTTCCATTTCAGTGCGCGTGCGATGTTGGCCACATACGCCATGCCCCCATAGGCAGAGCAGGCCCTGTCGTGTGCGTCCAGAGGGAGGAGTAGTGGTAGCAGGTCCGCCTTCAGACATGCCGGGTTGGAGAGGCATATCTCGACGGGATGCTGGTAGGGACACCTCCGACAGTAGAAGACGGGCATGACGCAGCTGAACAATGTGATGCGGTAAGTCAGTCGGTAACTTACGTTCAGCAGGGACAGGAGATCGCATCCCAATGTATGTATCGTGCTGGTTTGGTACAGCTTGAGCTCTTCGGCGTAGTTGGGTAGGTGTGTTGCGGTTGCCATTTCGCAGCGGTTCGTAGAGGTGGCGTGCTCCGGCTGTGTGTGCAGTCTGCAATGTGCACGCTCCGGGGTTGCTGTGAGCTCTGTGTAGTCGTGGGGAGACAGGACTTGTGTTCTGTTGGCTTGTTTGGAGGACACGGGCCCTCTTCCCACATGCTTCTCAGACAGTTCAAGGTCGGTGCTGTGTGACTCCTTCCAATTAACTTGCATGTGGCCGACATGGGGGAGTGTTTTCTTCTTTCCTCCCCGTCCGTTGTGTGCTTCTGTGATATGCGCTATCTGCCGTGTGGTTGGTCTCCTCGGCATGCCTGTGTTGGTCTATTCTTGGACAATGGCTGTATTCACCGGCTTCTGTCGTAGGGCTGTGGTTTCGGTGTTGGAATGGAAGGTCATTCAGTGCTGTCTGCTCTCCCTTGTGTGGGCGGCAGGCTGCCTTTCCGCTCTGCGTTGGGCCTTGTGTGTGGATGTAATTCTTGGGCCACCTGTTGTCGGTCACCGGGCTCTTTGGTGTTCCGTTTCATGTGTCTTGTTCATATGTGCAGGGTGGTATGGGTTTTTCAGTGTGGTACTGGCGTTCCTCTTCCCGAAGGGGCCCTGCTTCTCCTAGTTGGTGTTGCCGCCGCCATGTGCTACGCCATGTTTGTTACACTGGGGTGTGTCCTGCTGTTGCGTGTCTTCACTGACATGTGTGCGTCGGTTGTGTGGCGTTGGGTGTTGTCCGTGAATTGGGCGTTGGGGACATGTCTGTGGCCGGCCTGTCACGTGTCATGTGCGTTCGGGGTGGGGCTGATGTGTGTGCTGCTTGGTTGTGTCCCTGTGTCTGTGTGCGACGCATGCATGGCGCTGCGGTTGGCCTCTGCGTTGTGCGCATGTGTGGCGGCGTCATCGGCGCTTTGTGGCCGTGACGGGGTGGTTGGTTCCTAGTCCCAGGTGGTGTGTACACATGTGTTCTGCGATGTTACGATTTGGCCTGTGTGTCCTATGTAGATGCGATGGTGGATGTGTAGTGTACACGCGCTGGTGGGGGGTTGTCCGCTTTTTCCGCCCTTGCACTGTGTGCGCTGTTTGCGTGCACTTGTTGTGTGTGTGCCTACCTGCGTCTCCGCGGTACGTTGCGTCCTTGGTGGTGCATCAGCAGAAGCATGGGAAGGGCCTGCAGTGCTGGATTCATGCCCGGGGTGCCGCTTCTTCGTTGTCCGTGCTCTGCATCCGTGTTACCGCTTCGGTTTGTCGTACGGTATCTCTTGGCCGTGGGAGCCGTTTGTTTGCGGCATCGTAATTTATGCGCCGGGCGGGACGTGTTTCGTCGGACGGTGTGTGTCAGTTGTGCTGCGCCGCTACGTGTGCGGGCGCACTTTGATGGCGGACGGTGTTGCTGGCTTGCCGGCGGTGTTTGGCCTGCTTTTCGCATCGTAATTGGGCGGGCGTGTGGACTGCTGCATGCCGGCGGTAACTGGTGGTTTTTGCATCCGCCAGCACGGCGGTAGTGCTTCCGCCCGCCATCGTAATGGGCCCCTAAGTAATTAATATCGTTAGCAAATATATCGTTGTTAATAATATCGATATTTATATTAGAGTTATGTATTTTAGTATGTATTTTATATGTATGTTTAACATTTTTTGTAATGTATTTTTTTTTTTTTAAATATGTGTATTAAATGTTTAGAAATTAGCAATTTTTTAAAGTAAATTTTGCGTTTTAGTATCAGAGCGAGTTGTGGGTTTATAGGGGAATAGGGTGGGAAGTAATTTAATTATAATTAATTAATTAATATGTATTTGTTTATTGTTATTGATTATTAATTTATTGATAATTATTAATTGCTAATTAATTTTTATTAATTGATTAATTTATCTTTGTATAAAGTATAATTAATTTATTATTTTATTTATTTATTGTTATTGTTAAATAATTTATTGTTAATTAATTATTAATTGGTAATTAATTTGTATTACTTGATTAATTGATAATTAAATTAATTATGTTAATTTTTATGTGTAGCGGGTTGTGGGTTTATAGGGGAATAGGGTGGGAAGTAATTTATTTATAATTAATAAAAAAACTTTTTTTTATTGTTATTGATAATTAATTTATTGTTAATTAATTATTAATTGGTAATTAATTTGTATTAATTGATTAATTTATAATTATATTAATTATAATTAATTTTTTATTATTTTTTATTTATTGTTATTGTTAATTAATTTATTGTTAATTATTATTAATTGGTAATTAATTTTTATTAATTGATTAATTGACAATTACATTATTTGTGTATTTTTTATGTGTAACGGGTTGTGTGTTTATGGGGGAATAGGGTGGCAAGTAATTTAATGTTATTTAAGTAAATATTAATTTAATTCTATTGGTATTTATTATTAATTTTTTAGTTAATTTATTTTTAATACGTTATTTATTTTACATAAATTATTTAATTAATAAGTATGTTAATTTAAGCCCTACGCTATCCTACATTTTCCACACTGTTACATTCACTGGAGTTGGAATATTAATTTTAACCCCTACGCTATCCAACACTTTCCCTACTGTTGCACTTACTGGAGTGGGAATAGTAATTTTTACCCCTACGCTATCCAACACTTTCCCTACTGTTGCACTCACTGGAGTGAGAATAGTAATTTTTACCCTTACGCTATCCAACACTTTCTCTACTGTTGCACTCCCTGGAGTGGGAATAGTAATTTTAACCCCTACGCTATCCAACACTTTCCCTACTGTTGCACTCACTGGAGTGGGAATAGTAATTGTTACCCCTACGCTATCCAACACTTTCCCTACTGTTGCACTCCCTGGAGTGGGAATAGTAATTTTAACCCCTACGCTATCCAACACTTTCCCTACCTTTGCACTCACTGGAGTGGGAATAGTAATTTTTACCCCTACGCTATCCAACACTTTCCCTACTGTTGCACTCACTGGGGTGGGAATAGTAATTTTTACCCCTACGCTATCCAACATTTTCTCTACTGTTGCACTGTTTGGAGTTGGAATAGTAATTTTATTACCTCCGCTATATAATATTTTTTGTATTATTTTAGTTAATGTAGTATATAATTAATATTAAAAAGATTAAAAATAATCTTAATTTTTTTAATTTGTTATATACATTTATTTAAATTTTATTTATATTATTGTTTTATGTGTATAGATGTATGTATAATGTATATGATATTTTAAAAACAAATATATAAGGCCCATTACGATACCGGGCGTAAAAAAATCCGCCACCCATGAAAGCGGCAAAAATCCGCCCGCACACACCGTCTGAACACCGACCACGCCATTACGAATACACAAACCGAAAACCGCCATCGGCGGAAAAACCACACATGATACCGCCCGCCCTCGTCCGAGTCGGAGTCAAACCGCCCGCCACGGACGGAAACACGCACGACAACACAAAACCGCCCGCCCTCACGGCCGACACACCGCACGTGAAATTACGATCGCACCGCCATGAGCGCGGGTAAACCACAAATATACCGCCCGCCAGCGCAAACAACGCCGATGAGAATTGACACGGCAGAAGCCATGGCGCCCACGTCCCTGCACAGAAACCATCCGCTGACAAAAACAATCACACACAACATGGCCAACAAGTCCACACAGCAAGGCACGCACAAATACACAAGCACAGTACACATCCCGAAAACACACCCCCCTGGACAAACAAAACCCACAAAGGCCAGAACACCAGACACAACACACCTGAAAACAACAGACCATGAGGACACACCCACATAGGTAAGTACAAAAGCAGCACTCCCACAGACCACAACCCCTTGCAACATTGCAAACTAGAGAGGAGAGGAGAGGACACAGTGACACAGCAAGGACAGCAGCACACCACAGAAACGCACACATCACAACCACCACCACCACCACCACCACCAAACACCGGCACCACAAACCCCCTGCACATTACACAACACACACCGCACCAGCACCACAAACACCATGGCACCACAAAGAATGCCCAAGTTCACGCCCATTGAGCTGACGGTCATGGTCGACGAGATTATCAAGGTGCACCCACAAATCTATGGGAACCTGGTCCAGCACACACCACTAGCCACCAGAAACAGAATGTGGAACCGGATCGTAGACCAGGTCAATGCAGTCGGGACCCTGCCCAGGAACAGAGTTGAAATCAAAAACGGTGGAATGACGTCAAGAGCCTGGTCAAGAAGAAGGAGAGCAAGAACAGAGAGCTGGCTGCCGTCACTGGCGGAGGGAATCCCGCGCTCTTCAAGACCTTCAAAGCGTGGGAGGAGAAGGTGCGAGTCATTATACATCCGGAGATCCTCGCCGGATTAGCAGGGGAGTGGAGGCTGGTAAGTACAAACTAATGTATACCAGCACACCGCTATGTACTCACATGCACTACCACCATGCCACAGCTCCCAGGGACAAACACCCCCATGTCCAGCACACAATACACAACACATCACACACACATGCAACAGACACCACCACACACAGCCCAAACCTAACAACTGAAAGATACGTGGGGACATGTGTACACTCAGCCAGCCACGTAACCACCAACAGGTCCCCAAGTATGCCAGAAGCGCCACAACAAGCACCCACCACACCCATGTGTCCGCCATAGCTGCACTAACCGACAAGTAACAGGTAAGTGGCAGGAACACAAAGTGCACTGGGTGGGAGGGTGGACAGCTCAAGTACAACACACACCAGGCCCCTAGTCCCACAGCACAGCAAGGAGGAGCATCCCCCACACCCCACACCCACGTGTCAGCCACCGCAGTGCACACCGACAGCCGAAAGGTAGACATCACGGTCCACAACAATCGGTGTCAGTGGGTGTCCAGCCATCACCACGACCCACAACACCGCCCCCACAGACCTGCAACATGGAGCACCCCCGCTTAGAACCATGTGGCATCCAGTACAGTGCACGCACGAACAACCTGCAGGTGGGAAACTGGACAGGGCTGGATTACTGGAGGCATGAGGACCGTAACACGACCAACACATGGGACATGTTATGTAGCAGACGAACACGCAGCACCGCCCACTGTCACGAACAAGTGAACAATGTGCACACGGACATGAACCACAGACTCACACCCCACATGACCCATCACAGACACAGCAACACCCAAGGAGCCACGTCTGCATGCACAAGCCACACTGAATATAGTACCACACGGCAGCCACTGTGCAACCCATCACACACAACCGAAACACCATTGAAGTCCTGTCCATGTAGCCCCTACTGCCTGTCAACCACACACCCCACAACTACGCCTATGTAAGACAAACAACACTAGACGCAACAGAGCGGAACAACATAAATGCACACGAACACCACTGAACCCATCAAACACACAGACACACCATGCACATACAACATACCATCCATCCCATCCGTCAGCCCCAGTCTCATGAAAGGCATGTCATCCGCACAGCTGCCACACATACAGCAGTCACGCTAAGATACATGCCCATGACCAACCATGTGCCAGAAGTCAATGAAGCGCACGCCACACTGTGAGCAACAACACACAACATGGGCCACACCCCCCGAGCACTGCAGTGATGCACATGGCACAGGGCAGCACGCACACCAAGGAGATGGGACAACTGCAATACATCGGGTGGCACACAACCATCACACACTCATAACGATGCGTCCAATGCCATGTCCAGTAATCACAACAGACAGCAAATATGCAGGGTATGTCAGGCATGCACACACCTCAGACCATGCACTGTCATGCTGCCACAACACATGTCACGTTCGGCACCCATGGCTCACAGCATGTAGCCCAAAAGCATATTCCATCCCAAATGCGTTTCTGGGGCATGACCCCCATGTTGCCATATGCGTTCCTAAGCGTTCCATTTGCACCCCAAAAGCATATTCCATCCCAAATGCGTTCCTGGGGCATGACCCCCATGTTGCCATATGCGTTCCTAAGCGTTCCATTTGCACCCCAAAAGCATATTCCATCCCAAATGCGTTCCTGGGGCATGACCCCCATGTTGCCAAATGCGTTCCTAAGCGTTCCATATGCACCCCAAAAGCAAAGTACAAACCAGACCCAAGATGGGCCTGGAGCCCGCATACACCAGAGTCACAATAAGTAGGAGCACAGCAACACACCCATCGGCATAGCCAATCCGTCCCATGCCACATGTGCACAGCACACAGTCCCATTGCCAAGCACACACAACAACAGATTGTACAGCCACACACCCGCCTCCGGGACACACGTGCACGAGAGTGCACGAACGGAGAATGTCAGACAACCAATACAGACTTCGCCAGGTGCAACACAATAACAAATCTCATTCTCTCCACAGGTGACGAACTGCTGGATGCTGGGGATGGAGACAGCAGCCAGCACAGCCAGCCTACAAGCCCCCAACGAGGACACACGGATGTGGAGGATCTGTCCTCCTCTTCGGACACGGACCACCAAGCAGGCCCATCTAGTGTGGCAGGGCCCAGCCGCTCCCCAGGACCCCTCCTACCCACCAACCCATCATCCAGGGCTGCTGAACATTCCCAGCCCCCTGCTGCCACTGTTGTTGCGGCCACACCCACGGTCATTGCGGCCACACCCACGGGCATTGCGGCCACACCCACGGTCATTGCGGCCACACCCACGGTCATTGCGGCCACTACCACTGCCGCAACCGCCACCACGTCTTCGCTGGCCCCAGCCCCAGCGCAGGTGGTGGCCCGGACGACTGGATCCACCCTGGGAGCCAGGGTGAGGACCGTGGTGAGCAATGTGGCTAGTGGGCAGGCCGGTGGCAGCAGGACTGGTAGGAGGAGCAGGGTCAGGGAAACGCCAGCCTCCCTGGGAGCCATGCCCTGCCTCAAATGGCCAGAGTCCTTGGGGCCTATGAAGAGGCCCAAGGACAATGGGCCAGGTCAGCTACAGACACGCGTGAGGTGCTGGGGGTGCTGAGGTCCATGGACGCCCGTATGGGCCAACTCGTGGACCTCATGGGCCAGCTGGTGGTGGCGGTGAGGTCACAGCCAGGGACAGCAGCTCCCCCTCCGCCACCACCTGCCGGGGCGCAGGGTCGAGCAGCAGTGTCCAGTTCCCCTGCGTCCACAGCCAGTGAGCACACCTCAACCACCAGCAGGTCGCAAGCAGGCACCCCCTCGCAAACGTGGAAGGGGCCGTCCGAAGTGGAAACAGATCTCCCGGGAGGACTTCGCACGCTCCAGACGCAAGTGAGGCAGCCAGCCAGCCTTCCTTGACCACCCACTGCATTGACTTGGACTACGATCCCACTCCACACAGCCATCTGGATGGCATGTGTGTGTTGGACTATGGACATAGAACCAGTGGGTACACCCTGAGCATCACGCAGCCATGACCGACAGCTCATTGTCACTGCACGCACCACTTTTGTCATCACCTTACACACAATCACATATCACAGTTTGAAATAAATGCACCTCTTCCACAAACTGCTGCCTGTGCCCTGTGTTTTAATTGTACGGAATACAACGGCCACCTTGAGCGGAACGGCACCTGATGCGTGGCATGGCAATGGAACCGGAGGGCCTGTAGGGACCTAGGGGTGGGAGACAGAACAGGAGCACATTCAATGAGTGTGTCACACACCCATCACACAGTACATGTCAACAACTACAAGCAATGTACACACATCGCACAGAGCAATAGGGCACAATGCCACAGCCACCATCAGTGGCATACTAACCTGGGCATGGAGCGTTGACACACAGCACGCAGTGAACAAAAGGCCACCCTGACACAGCACACACACACCTGCACAAATACAGACACATCAGCCGTCGTACATGGACACTCACCGTTAAGTGAAGTAGCGGGCGATGAGCTGCTGGCGCACATTCCCAGCTTCCTCCTCTCCGCTGTCCTCCTCACTCGAGCTGTCCTGGTCTGCGGGCTGGGGCCCTGGTTGATCTCCGTCATCCACAATGAGGGGGATCTGCTTCCGAATGGCCAGATTGTGCAGCATGCAGCACGCCACCACTATCTGGCACACCTTCTGTGGGGAGTACGCCAGCGCACTCCCGGTGCGGTCCAGGCACCTGAACCTGGACTTGAGGAGGCCAAAGGTACGCTCGACCACACGTCTGGTCCTCCCATGTGCCTCATTGTAGCGATCGTCTGCTGGGGTGCGAGGATTCCTCAATGGACTGAGCAGCCATGCCCCATTCGGGTACGCAGAGTCACCTGGGTGTGAGGGACACAGAGAACCGTTGCTATTCCAACTGGACAGGGGACAGCATCGCACAACCAGCACGCTACACCACTCCACATACTCACCGACAATACAGCCACGATCCTGTTGCAGATTGGACATCAGTCGTGGCAAGATGCTGTTGCGCATTACGTGTGCGTCATGGGCCGAGCCTGGGAACTTTGCACACACGTGGGTTATCACCATGTCCGCAAGGCACACCACTTGCACATTCAGGGAGTGCGTGTGCTTCCTGTTGCGGTACAGGTGCTCAGTGGCCTGTGGTGGAACAAGGCCAACATGTGTGCAATCAATGGCACCAACGACGTGTGGGATCCTGCCAAGGGCATAGAATGCACCCTTCACTGCCGCCAATTCACGAGCCCTGGGGAATCTGATGTACCTGTTTCGGTACAGCATCATGGCTGCCAGTACATCCCTCAGCACCTTGCTGAACATGGGCTGGGACATCCCTCCTCCACTGCCCACTGTGTGCTGGAATGACCCAGTGGCGAAGAAATGCATGGCGGCCATCACCTTAGCCGTGGGGGTGAATGCTGTCGGATACACCCTGCGGGGACGGAGATGGGGTTCCAACATGGCACACAGTCGATGCAGGGTTGGCCTGTCCAGCCGAAACTTCCTTATGACCTCAGTATCCTCCATGTCCGCCAGCAATTGGTATGGGCGGTCAATGTTCGGTCTCCGCCTAGGGAAGATGGCAGTGGACACATGTCAGAGCAACACAACACATAGCAATTTCGCATTCACATCACTGACATGACTGAGCAAGCACATGAGTCACAGCCCAGCTGTCAAGCAGGGACGGCACGGCCACAATACACTTACACAGGTCTCCCACCAATGGCAATGGCTAGTGATGCAAACCACTGCCATGGTCATGCACATGGGGATCTAGGCCCCAATGACTTGCGGGGCGTGCTGATGGGGACTGACTGCATATTCGTCAAGCGGCAACGCCACGGCAACATGAATGTCTGCTGAGCATGGCACTGCTTCCGAGGCTGGATGAGTATGGCACACGACGACGACGATGTGGGCACAGGCTGAGCGGCCAAAACAAGTGGGACCTGTGGCACGAGGGGATATGAGACAGTAGTAGGTGTCAGCACTGCACCCTATGTACTGCACTGTACGGATCACACCTCCCGAAACATTGACAGGTGTCCACATTGACAGCCCCATGCCAAGACGGCTGTGTGCTTGCAGTCACACGTCACAGGTGAGAGGTTACATTGCACGTGCCAGGTGGCAGACGTACATAGTGGGAGCTATCATGTGTGTGCATGTGTCTCCTGTTCAGGATCCACCAGATGGGCGCTGACTCTGTACTGACCATTGGACACAGCATGTTCCGTGGAAGGCTTGTGTGTGTGGGATGGTGGCACTGGATGTGCCTCCGTTGGGTGGGGGGCCATGCACAGGGCGGGTACGTCGATGATTGCGCATTGTTGGTCACGGTGGGTGCACCCACTAAGATGTGTTGCCCTGTGTACAATTCCTATGTCCGCATGATGATGGACTGTAGATGTGGGCAGACTACACATTGGTCGATGTGCTGTCCATGTGCATGTGCCTTCACACCAGGCACAGCTGCCCCTGCACATGTGACCCCTGCTGGACTCGCTGCTGGGTCTGTGGAGCTGATGCACCTTCTGTGCGTGGGGCGGACAGCTCACCTCACTTCCCTCATTGCGCATGTCATGACTTTGCCGCAGGTGACATGGATCATGGAGGGCCCACATGTACGCGTGGGTAGGCTACACATGTTTGTTCACTGGTCGCCACCCCCAGTCAGTGTTTCGAATGGGAAGGTTGTTGTGCTGGTGGTATATTCGATGTGGCGGATGGGCGGGCCTAGGTGCGGGCTTACATTCCGGACATGGGGGGTAGTTGGATTGGCGACTAGTTGCAGTACACACGGGACACGTCTCTTCCTTTCCACATCTGGGTCATCCCTTGTACTCACTGACAGTGATACAGTCATCTTCGCCCCAGCCCTCATGTCCTCCCCTCGCTCCCCCAATATGCATGTGCACCTGCGAGGCTAGCGCTTGCACAGGCAGCCCCAAGCTCGCACCAGAGAGGGCAAGGAGTGTATGTGTGGGTCCAGTTGCACGAGTGGGCTGTCTCAGGGTATGATGTGTGGCGGGACGCCGTCCACCTGCGTGGTGCCCCAAATGGAGACCCGGCCTGCATGGACTATGCATCACAGTCTTCGCCTTCCGGATCCGCCACCTGCGACACCCAGTGGCAGTGGCTGCCCTTGCGGCCAGGCCGCGTCCGTCTGTGACTGATGGCCCACACATTCACTCTTTGGCCTCTCTGGGGAGGGCTCGGGGGTGGTGGCGCACGCGCTTGCACTTAGTCGCAATGGCATGTGGCGTGGTTGGTATAATGGGCAATGGATGGGATGGTGCGAGCCACCTCCCGTGACGTCAGTGCTGCTCGTGCTGAGGTGCGTCCCCCTACACTTCCATTTGACTTGTGCCATGCTACACGTTGAGGTTCTATTGCCTGCGTGATATGACCAGGAGGAGCGCGAGGAGACCTCTCACACACCATGCTCCACTGCCATCCCGTGCCCTGTATCGCCTGTGCGGATTGACTATGTTGGGGTTACACCTGGTCGACTGGGGCTGTGTGTGCCTTGTCAAGGGGCATGGCGGGCGCACAACAGGATCCAGCTAGTCCACGGAGGGTGGGCTGACGTGTGCGCCTGGTTCCGCATTGTTCGTGTGCCCGGCTGCTGTGCACACACGTGTTCACTTCCCCCCGACAGGTGTCCTCTCACAATGCCCAGGGAAGCGGTGGTGTACTGTTCATGACCCCTCCCAACACGGCGTGCTCCAACTTGGCATGTGCGCATCTACCCGTCGCACCCACCCACCTGAGCACTGCGTCCATACGACTTCACACGACACATGTGTATGTTCCACAGTAGTGCTACTCATTTGCATTGACATCCAATACCAGTGGACTACATGGTCATGTCACGACTGCCGTGTACTTCACATACTCTCATCCTCTCTCATTCGTACTTGTGAAATGAGTCAGCGGAGACAGTTTTGGTTTCAAATATTATATTGAGTCTTCTGTCCTCTGTGATGCAGTATAGTGGACACTACTGGCAGCGGAATACATGTTGAGGATATACTGAGCATGATTACAAATGGGATAGGGTGTGGGGTTACATGTGATTGGCTGTTGCATGTGGGATGTGGGCTTCAGAGTTACATCTGCTTGGCCAAGGCTGTGCTAATGTACATTTACGTATAGCTGCGGAGCTGCAGACTTTGACACAGACGGTATACAAGTAGCCTACCAGACCGCTTGGCATCATGGGCACAGTCCATCTCAGTTCCATGTGACAGGTTTGCTGCGGTTGTTCCTCATGCACGCGTGCATGTGAGATGACATCAGGGCATGTGCTTGCGTGCATGCAGCGGCGTGCCACTTGTTGTTGCAATGTGGTGGTTACTGGACATGTCACAGTCACTGGGGTCGTGTTGTTGTTGTTTGCACTTGTCGTCCATGCAAAGGTCCTGGTATGGGATTTCCGGGGCGGGGGTGGGAGGGGTGCAGCACCCACAGACTCCAGGCGACCTATTCATGTCCACTGAGCGGTGTGTGTGTCCATGGGCGCTGGATCCATGTCGTGTCCTGGTTGTTCGTGCAGTTCCGTCCATGTGGGTGCGATACACAGACCCCATGCCACTGCCTCCCACGATGCATGCGGTGTTCCTGGATGTGATGGGGAACAGTGTGCATGTCCCGGTCATATCCGATGTCATGGCGATGTCGTTGATGGTGTGGTAATTGTTGCCGGTCGTTTGGTATGGCTGTTGTGGTGGTGACTGGCCAGTCCGTGCGGAAGCTAAGCATGGGTGCGGGGTTGGACATCATAGGTCAATCGGGGAACCTGCGTTGGGGTCCGACGAATTTACAGGTTGTCAGGTATGCGATGCCGTCCAGCAGGGCTTCCATGTCATTGGTGGTGTTTATGTTTGCCAGCCAATGTAGCGGTTGGTGGCTGTCAAGGTGTTGTTCGTAAGTTGTCCCTTGGAGGACCATGATGGGGCATGCTGGGTGACATTCGATGTAGCTGTGCTCGATGATCCGTCGTGTGGAGGCACAGTGGTCCCATTTCAGTGCGGGTGCGATGTTGGCCACATACGCCATGCCCCCATAGGCAGAGCAGGCCCTGTCGTGTGCGTCCAGAGGGAGGAATAGTGCTAGCAGGTCCGCCTTTAGACATGCCGGGTTGGAGAGACACATCTCCACGGGATGCTGGTAGGGACACCTCCGACAGTAGAAGATGGGTATGACGCAGCTGAACAATGTGATGCGGTAAGTCAGTCGGTAACTGACGTTCAGCAGGGACAGGAGTTTGCATCCCAATATATGTATCAGGTTGGTTTTGTACAGCTTGACCTGTCCGGCGTAGTTGGGTAGGTGTGTTGCGGTTGCCATTTTGCAGCGGTGCGTTGTGGTGGCGTGCTCCGGCTGTGTGTGCAGTCTGCAATGTGCACGCTCCGAGGTTGCTGTGAGCTCTGTGTAGTCGTAGGGAGACAGGACTTGTGTTCTGTTGGCTTGTGCGGAGGACACGGGCCCTCATCCCACATGCTTCTCAGACAGTTCAAGGTCAGTGATGTGTGACTCCTTCTAATTAACTTGCATGGGGCCGACATGGGGGAGTGTTTTCTTTATTCTTTCCCGTCCGTTGTGTTCTTCTGTGATATGCGCTATCTGCCCTGTGGTCGGTCTCCTCTGCATGCCTGTGTTGGTCTTTTATTGGACAATGGCTGTATTCACCGGCTTCTTTCGTAGGGCTGTGGTTTCGGAGTTGGAATGGAAGGTCATTCAGTGCTGTCTGCTCTCCCTTGTGTGGGCGGCAGGCTGCCTTTCCGCTCTGCGTTGGGCCTTGTGTGTGAGTGTTATTCTTGGGCCACCTGTTGTCGGTCCCCGGGCTCTTTGGTGTTCCGTTTTGTATGTCTTGTTCATATGTGCAGGGTGGTATGGGTGTTTCAGTGTGGTACTGGCGTTCCTCTTCCCGAAGGGGCCCTGCTTCTCCTAGTTGGTGTTGCCGCCGCTGTGTGCTTCGCCATGTTTGTTGCACTGGGGTGTGTCCTGCTGTTGTGTGACTTCACTGACATGTGTGCGTCGGTTGTGTGACGTTGGGTGTTGTCCGTGAATTGGGCGTTGGGGACATGTCTGTGGCAGGCCTGTCACGTGTCATGTGCGTTCGGGGTGGGGCTGGTGTGTGTGCTGCTTGGTTGTGTCCCTGTGTCTGTGTGCGACGCATGCATGGCGCTGCGGTTGGCCTCTGCGTTGTGCGCATGTGTGGCAGCGTCATCGCCGCTTTGGGGCCGTGACGGGGTGGTTGGTTCCTAGTCCCAGGTGGTGTGTACACATGTGTTACGAGATGTTACAATTTGGCCTGTGTGTCATATGTGGGTGCTATGGTAGATGTGTCGTGTACACGCGGGGTGGGGGTTGTCCGCTTTTCCGCCCTTGCACTGTGTGCGCTGTTTGCGTGCACTTGTTGTATGTGTGCCTACCTGCGTCTTCGCGGTACATTGCGTCCTTGGTGGTGCATCAGATAGAGCATAGGGAGGGCCTGCAGTGCTGGATTCATGCTCGGGGGTGCCGCTTCTTCGGTGTCCGTGCTCGGCGTTCGTGTTACCGCTTCGGTTTGACGTACGGTGTCTCTTAGCCGTGGGTTCAGTTTGTGTGCGGCATCGTAATTTGTACGCCGGGCGGTACGTGTTTCGTCGGACGGTGTGTGTCAATAGTGCTGCGCCGCTACGTGTACGGGCGCACTTTGATGGCGGACGGTGTTGCTGGCTTGCCGGCGGTGTTTGGCTGACTTTTCGCATCGTAATCGGGCGGGCGTGTGGACTGCTGCGTGCAGGCGGTGACTGGTGGTTTTGCATCCGCCAGCACGGCGGTAGTGCTTCCGCCCGACATCCTAATGGGCCCCTAAGTTATTAAAATAATTATTACAAATTATTAGTAAGTATATATATTATATATTATATGTATATGTTTAATTTATTTTCACATTATATATATTATTTATAATTTTTAAACATTTTAAAATATTGTTAACTATGTTTATTTTAATTATATGTCTTATATACTTTATTTTACATTATTTTTTTAACTTAAATAAAAAACGATATTTTTAACAACGATATTTTTTACATCAATATTTTTTTTCCCGATATTTTTGTACTTACCATAATGTAGATAGGATGTCGATATTCTTGACTTCGATATTCTTGCTGTGATATTTTTGTAGGTCGTTATTCTGACCTTCGATATTTTGTCAGTGATTCACGCTAAATAGAGTGTGAAAGGGTGCCTTATTTACCAGGCAGCGTTAAACCACATTAAGTGGCTTAACGCTGCCTGGTAAATAAGGCGATGCCCCTATCGCCATCACAACGTCACTGAAAGTGACGTTGTGGTGGTGATAGGGGCTTGTAAATATGCCCCTTGGTTTGGTGGATTCCTGCCAGAATGGAAAACATTCTATTGTTGTGGAGTTTAATTAGAGGTATTACAAAGATAACCAGGATTGGATGAGGCTGAGGCAGAATCGAAGACAGCACGATATAGTGCTCATGGGCTGATGGACTGCGATATCTTGTGTGGTCAAAAGCACACAGAAAAGCCATGTTATATTTTATGGGAATAGACAGCAGGGCAACACTTGTGGAAATCTGCAAGTAACAGGCAGAGAGGGGGGGAGTTGGAGTCTTTTATGTGGACAAGATGCAGATGCAGATGTGCAAACAGAAAGTCGGAGAAGATATGAATTAGGAAGGTCTGATGGTCAATGGTATAGAAAACGTTTGATCGGAAGGGTCCATCAGTGTTGAAAGTATGATTTTTTGAAAGGTGAGGGCCTGGCAAGGTACTAGCAATATTAAAGAGCGTAAGGTAATCTTCAATTAAAAGTAATCTGATGACTCATGAAGGTGGAATGATATCTGCAAAAGAGGTAGCTTTGAGGGAGGAAAATGTGGCAAACAGGTCCTGTATGAAGATTGTAATGAAGGTATGGGATGAAGGTATGTGTACAAGTCTACAGTGGGCCGAAAGTGATGATTTAGTCATATGGTGATGAATATGTCGACGAAATAACCTGTGGATTTCTTGGTTATGTAGGGTAAGTAGTGGAGAGAGTGGGTTAATACAATGCCTTATGTTTCTGGGTTCTCATTTAGAATTGTGAGGTGGTTCACAAACATTTGAATTTTGCTTTTGTGATCCAACCTGAGCAGCACCAGGAAAACTTTTAGACTTTGGAGGGGGGAGATTTACTATTCCCACTCTATCCTGAGCAATAGTAAGGAAAGTGTTGTACTTTGGTACATATATGCTATTCCGACTCCAAATTGAGCAAAGCAGTGAAAGTGTTGAACTTTGCAGGGTCAGATTTATTATTCCCACTCCAATCTGAGCAACAATAAGAAAATACTTTGGACTTTGGAGTTTGGAGTTAGTCAAATATATTATCCCAACTCCAACGTCAGCAACAGTAGGGAAAGTGTTAAACTTTGGAGGGGTCACATTTACAACTCCCCCTCCAACGTAAGATGCAATATAGAAAGTATTGGACTTCGGAGGGCTCAAATGTACTATTCTCACTCCAAAATGAGCAAAAGTAGTGTAAGTGTTGGATCTTGGATCAGTCAGTTTTACTATTTCAACTCCAAAGTAAGTAGCAGTAGTGTAAGTTTTGGATTTTGAAAGGGTTGGATTTACTATTCCCACTCATAAACTAAGAAAAAACAAAATATAAATACATTTATAACAAGAAATGTATCAAAAAAGATTAAGGGGCCGATTCCGATTCGGGCCGGAAATCTCTCCGACCGAGCCGGACCCGGAGAGATTTCCGACCGAATCGGACTCTAGCAGTCCGACCGAATGAGTACGATGCGCACGTATGCCATCGGACTCGATTCGGTCGGACTCCCATTGAAGTCAATGGGAGCCAGTCGTACGACGCGTACACGGGCTCCCATTGACTCAATGGGCACGACGCGAACAAGGGCGCCCCCTACAGCGTGTTCGTGTCGATGCGGGTCGCGCCGTACATGCACGTGTAGGGGGGACCCATGGGTCCCCCCTGTGTGCGACTCACGTGCCTACACTTCCAGGGGGGTCCGACACGGACCCCCAAAGTGCGGCTCCAACAGCTCCTTGGAGCCGGACTGCGCGAGTCGGTCGGAGCGGTCGAGGTGCGCATCGTACTTACCCGGCCGGGGAACGTCTCCATTGCGCGGTGCGAGTCGTCCCCGTGCAAGTCGGTCGGAGCGGTCGGGTCCTGCGAACGAGTCGGTCGGAGATTTCGCGAGCGCACGCATCGTACTCGCTCGCCCGGACGCACGTAAGATTCGGTCGGGAAATAGGGCTCCGAATCGCATCCGGTAAAGCCGAATCCGATTCGGAGCCCTACCGGCCGAGATCGGAATCGGCCCCTAAGATTTATAACATAATATCATATAATTAATTTGAATAAGTAAGAATAACAAGGATAATTAGGATTAAGGAAACATTAAAATTTAACATTATAACTAAAATAATATTAAAAAGTATGTATCACTGAAAAACATTACACACACAATCCATCCTACAACCCTAAAACCTAACAACCAAAAAAACTAAAAAACTAGAAAAAAAGGGCACATTAATTTAAAAATTATAATAGTAGAAAATGTATTATATAACACTAATAGAGCATATTACAACCAATGAATATAACATGTGTTTAAAATAATTAATACATAATCAATAATATCATTAACCGTGCATCAGGTAAAGCAACAAATTGCCACTTTATTAAAGTAGCTATTAGATAATTTATAAATAAAGCTATTTGCCTAATTAATAAACACATTATTGAAATAATTAAACTCTTCATAAAAAATTATAAAATATATAGTAAAGACTTTCTCACACTAATCCCCAACAAACCCAGCAATTAATAAAGGAATGTACATTCAAATAAAATCAAACAAAAATTATTTAAATACTTTACCAAAGCAAAAATAAAATAAACTATACTAAATGTAATTAAACATAATTAACACTAATAATAAAATATAACAAAAACAAATAAAAATAACAAACAAATTGAAAAACCATATGTACAGCTATAATAAAAAAGCATTGGCAAAGCCCACAGTCTGACATTGGCCACCAGCCTTTCTGAAATTTTTGTTTTCTCATGGTTTTTGTAAAACTTTATTGTTCGGGCAGCTGCTGGGCCTTCATCAATCTAAAAAAACATCGGCTAAAGACAAAAGTGTTTTTTGGTCTCAAAAAAGCTCTCATTACCATACCTGGCACTGAAGGGAACTATTTTGTGTGTGGGTGTGCTCCTTGTGAAAGGGAAGCATGCCATACCTCATCGTGAAGTCAGCCAATGGGTGAAGTGTGCTGACGCATTGCCCCTTAATACATGCTGGACACAACCACAGATGACAGGATGAAGTGTGGTTGAAAACCCCTATAAGAAATTATGTGATACACACAATTTTAGTAAAATCAAAATGTCTAGACTAGCATAGACCTAAAAAAGCCAAGCATAGGTAAAGCCAATAGGTTATGCCTATGCAAGAGCTACTGGCTTTGCCATTATGTTTTACCAATGTTGTACACCAGAGTGGATGTTGTTCATTATGGGTAAAAGTTAGTGGGGTAAGGGAGAGTTGCATGGGGAGGAGTGTTGTAAAGTGGAGTAGAGTGAAGTGTAATGGAGTGGCGTGGATTGGCATACAGTAGAGTTGAGTGGCATGGAGAGGAGAGGAGTGAAGTGAAGTGTCATGGAGTAGCGTACAGTATTGTGGAGTGTTGTGGGGGAGTAAAGTGTCATAGAGTGGAACTGCGTAGAGTTGAGTGGTGTAGAGTGGAGTGCAATGTCAAAGTTGAGTAGAGTGTCATGGAGTGGCACAGATTAGAGTGGAGTAGTGTGTCATAGAATAGAGTGGAGTAAAGTGGCATGGAGTGGCATAGAGGGATTGCATAAAGCATCATAGAGTGCAGTAGTGTCATAGAATGGCATAGAGTGGTGTAAAGTGCAGTAGCGTGGAGTGGCATGGAGTGCAGTAGAGTGTCAGTAGAGCAGAGTTTAATGGAGTAGAGTGGAGTATCGTGGAGTGGGGTGTTGTAGAGTGGAGCATAGTAGAGTGGGGTATAGTGGCCTAGAGTGAAGTGGTGTAAAATACAGTGGTGCAGAATAGATTGGAGTAGAGTGCAGTAGAGTGCATTGGTTTTGAGTAACATGGTGTAGAGTGCAATGACATAGAGTGTAGTGGCATAGAGTAGAGTGGTGCAGAGTAGATTACAGTGGTGTAGGGTGCAATAGCATAGAGTGGAGTGGCACACAGTGGAGGAGACTGGCGTAGAGTGAAGTAGCATTGAGTGGAGTGTTGCAAGGTAGAGTGGAGTAGTTCAGGGTTGAGTGCAGAGGTGTAGAGCACAGTGGTGTAGAGTGTAGTAGAGTGGCATAGAGTTGAGCGGCAGTGAGTAGAGTGCAGCGGCATGCAGTCCAGTCTTGTAGAGTACAGTGTCAGAGTGCAGGGTCGTAGAGTGCAGGGTCATAAAGTGCAGGGTCATAGAGTGGTGCAGAGTAGAGTGGTGCAGAGAGTAGAATCATCAGTGATGTCACTGACCACGTCATGAGTGATGTAATATGTGAGGTCATAAGCAGTGCATTGCGGGGACGCATGTTATAGTTAATGTATTAACTATAACGGCTGAATTGCACTGGTTTTGTACAAGTGAAATCTGAGCCTAACCATAGCATCCCTGTAACCTTTGTTTTTTTCCAGTGAATTTCAAAGTTGTTTTTAATTCTATTTCCTAACTATAATGTCCCTGTAAACTTTGGTTGTTTAAGTGAATTTTTAAGGATTTTCAAATTCTATTTACTAACTATAACGTCCTGTAACCTTTGGTTTTTTTAAGCGCATTTCTATGATTTTTTAACTAGTAGTCGTGACTGCAGAGTGGTGGAGAAAGGGGGCGTGGCTTCCGACAACCTCTCAGCAATTCTGCCCTTTGGAACTTACTGGAGATAACAGGAGGGGTAGTTGGCTCCCAAGGGCCCTCAAGAGCCAAGGGAACTTTATCCCCCAACTAGAAATGCACCAGGAGGCGCATTTGCAGAGTGGTGGAGAAAGAGGACAGGGCCTCCGACAACCTCTCAGCAATCCCCCTGTGTGGGACTGACTAGAGGTAACAGAAGGGATCGTTGGCTCCCAAGGACCCTCAAGAGCCAAGGGAACTTCATCCCCCAACTTGTAGTACACCAGAAGGCGTGTTTGCAGAGTGGTAAAGAAAGGGGGTATGGCCTCTGACAACCTCTTAGCAATCCCGCTGTGCGGGACTTACTGGAGGTAACAGGAGGGGTAGTTGGCCCCCAAGGACCCTCAGGAGTCAAGGGGACTTCATCCCCAACTTATAGTGCACCAGGAGGCGCGTTTGCAGAGTGGTAATGAAAGGGGGCAGGCCTCTGGTGACTTGCCAGCCAGCTTTTTAAAAAAATTATTTCTTTTATCAGGGGAAGGGGGTCCACGCGGCTCTCCTCCCAAGCTGATTTTGGCCCTGGAGACCCCTTCCCCGGGGCCTGGCCTTTTTTTATTGTTATTTATTTTTTAGGGGAGGGAGACCATGCGGCCCCTCTCTTCGGGCCGATTTAGGCCCGGAGGCCCCATCCCCAGGGCTTTTCTAAAATGGTGAAGGGGGCCGTGCGGCACCCGTCCACAGGCCGATTCCTGCCCTGGAGACCCCGGCCCGGCCTCTAATGTAGGTGCACTGGTCCCACCTAAGGGACTCACTCACATCTGCTGGGGACCACGGGGTGGAGCCTCAAGGCCCTGTGGTACCTGCCAGCTCCCTGCCTCCTGCGGGAGCCAATATTGCTTTTAGACATAGGGAGCTGCTAAAAATGCAGCTCCCTCTGTCTAAAAGCAATTCTGTCCCAGTAAGCAAGAGCAACATATTTTTTTGTCTCTAGCTTCTAGCTCAAGCAGTTGAAAAGTTGCTAAAAACACACACAGCAACACATGTTGCAGTGCAGTGGAAGGCCCTTTGCAAACCTTCACTGGTCATTTATAGCTGTATTTGAGTGTTAAACTGGTACTAATGAGGTGCCCATTGGACGTACGCCCTGTGTAACCACGCTCATCTCTAGCGGCTGGTCGGCGTATGTACCTTTGGCTCAAAGCCCAGGACAGATGCGGTAAAATCCCTGACTGTTGTAGATTCCACCGCCAAATCTACTGGATAACAGGACAACTGGTTTAGTATCACATGCCATTGTCCGGACAAGTGTTTTCACTTGTACATATTCACCGATTGCAGTAGCTGAAATTTGATCCTGATGAAGGCCACAACACTTCTATAGGTCCTGAGGCCGACACATGTTAATCGTTTCCGAATGCGGCTGTCTCTAATGCCGGCAGTCACATTACAAGCTATCTGTTTTTAATCCTGTCACAGTGTAGCAGAATAAAGTTTGCCTTAGCTAACCTTGTAGCCAGTTTTAAACCACTTTCCACTATAGCACTGCACTCCACCTACAACACACCACGCTCACGTAGGGTTTTAGGACCATCCTCTTCCAGAAAAACATCCCTGACCTCCCTCGCAGCGAGGGTGTTGTAGCCCACGTCAAGACTAGGTTCTGGACCCGAGGAGGCACCCCTATGATGAAGCATGACACCTCTGGTGTGTGAGGGGAACTGTCCTTAAAAAGGGATCCCCTCCCTAGCACGGTAGGCTGAATCCACACGCCCTTTAGACTTACGATTGGGACCCGTGGGCTCTTTTTGTGTTTGGTACATTATTAAGTGGGGAGTCTGCCCACGCAGGTCCTTTAAATCTCCTCATAGCCCCCCTTGTGTGAATTCCACTAATGAGGTGCAACCAATGCTCAGACAGTGTTAACAACTGTAATAATGACAAAATAATGAAGCAATGCTATCACAAAAAGTGCCGCCTTATGCTGCATATTTGCCTCTTCTTGTCATAATTTACTCAACACTGCCACATAATTTGGCCCTCCCCTGCCGCATAATTCCATATACAAATATATGTATATATTTATATTATCTACTGGCGGTCGCCAGTAGATAGTTATAGTTAGGACCTAGTTTCCATAAGAAAAGCATTTTTTGTTTTCCCAATAACTTTGGCGCCGGATGACGAATCATCGCGAAATTTTCAAAACTAGTGGGGCGCTCTGGTCAGCTCCTGTCTTGAAAGTTTCGGGGTGATTCGGCAAGCGGGGGCCGAGAAAAAGGGGGGTCCCAAAACGTGTTTTCTCCATGTTATTTTCCATAGGAAACTTTAGCCACGGCTACAGCCCGAACTGCTGAACGGAATTACACCAAATTTGGCAAAAAGGTAGTGCTTGGTTCAGAAAGCGTCTTTTTTTTTTAAATGGTGTAAATCCGTTCAGTAATTCCAGAGAAATTCAAAAAATAAGAGTCAAAAAATCAATTTCCCATAGGAAACTTTATGCAAGGCTACAGCCGAAACTACTGAACCGATTTACCCCAAATTTGGCAAAAAGGTAGTGCTTGGTTCAGAAAGCGACCTTTTTAAAAATGGTGTAAATCCGTTCAGTAGTTGCTGAGAAAATCAAAAATAAAAGTTTCGATATTTAGAGGCATGGAGGATCCGCGGACCCTCCCGACCACGAGCTTTATTCTAATTGGCTGTCAACACTCCAAACCAGGAAGTGTTGGTAGCCATCTTGTGACTCGGTAGAACCGAGTCACAAGAAATCAGAATAAAAACGCCAAAAAAAAGAAAAGGGGCAGGGTAGAAACACCCTGACCCCCTAGGCCTGCTCAGGGGTCCCACAAGGACCCCCAGGGCCCAAAAAAGCATTATTTTTTTTTAAACGGCGAAATTCGCGCCGGATCCGCGAATCCCGCTGTGAAGAAAACGAAGCAGCCGGCCTCCGCGCTTTGTTAATATTTAGCCCCGGGTGGGCCAAGTCCCGGGGGCATGCGAGAATTAATAGCAGGGGCCCAGGAGGCCTCCGCAGCCCCGGGACTGCCATCCCCGGGGCTTTCCATAAATATTTGTGGGGGCTCATGGCTCCCCGCAGCCCCGGGGCCCGCCACCCCCGGGGCTTTGTTTTGTTATGTGTGGGGGCCTACAGCCCCCCAAGCCCCGGGGACCGCCACCCCCAGGGCTTTGATTAATAATTTTGTGGGGGGCACACGGCTCCCGCTGCCCCGGGGACCGCCACCCCCGGGGCTCTCATTTCTTTTTAAATACCTGTGTGGGGGGGCTTGAGCCCCCCCACACGCCCCGGGGACCGCCACCTCCCCGGGGCACAAATTATTCAAATTTGGGGGTCCGTGACGGACCCCCGAGCCCCGGGAACCACCACCTCCCAGGGGCTGTGCAGATGTTGGGAGGGGGGCCGCGTGGCCCCCCTCCTGGAGCCTGTGATGGCCCTGGGGACCGCCACCCCCCAGGGCCAGCTCCTGCAGTGTCCCAGGGTGCCCACCCCCGGGACACTGCTGTTTGCAATGACAGGGCGGGAGCCTCGCGGCTCCCGCCCTGTCATTGCAAACTGCTTTGCTTCATTGAAGCGAGAGCAGGAAACCTGCTCTCGCTTCAATGAAGCAAAGCAGATTGCTTTTCCACACGGGGAGCTGCATGTCAGCAGCTCCCCATGTGGAAAAGCAATGTTGGCTGCCGCAGGAGGCGGGGAGCCGGCGGGACCATGGGGGCATTGGGGCTCCCCCCATGGTCCCCAACGGAGAGGGCCAGCCCCGGAGGATGGGGTTCCCGGGGCTAGAAGTGGCCAGGGAGGGGGGCCACGCGGCCCCCCTCACCTGTGTATTTTTCTTTTTTTTTTTAAAAGGAGAGGCCAGGCCCCGGGGGATGGGGTCCCCGGGGCCAGAAGTGGCCCGGGAGGGGGGCCACGCGGCCCCCCTCCCCCAACAAAAATAATAAATAAAGGCAGGCCCCTGGGGATGGGGTCCCCGGGGCCAATAGAGGCCTTAGGAGGGGGGCCATGCAGCCCCCCTTCCTATAAAAAAACAAGATGTTCGGCCATGCCCCGAGGGATGGGGTCCCCGGGGCCGGAATTGGCCACGGGAGGGGGCACACGCGGCCCCCTCCCATTTACATTTTTTTTTTTTTTAAAGGGGGCAGGCCCTGGGGATGGGGTCCCCAGGGCCCACAAAATAGGAAAGGAAGGGGGCCACACAGCCCACCTTCTTTAAAAAAAAAAAAACACCGGCATCGCTGAGGCCCCGCCCTCCCAGCAACACTCTGCAAACGCGCCCTGTGGCGCGTTTAAGTTGGGAAATTAATTCCCCTTGAATACTGGGGGTCCCTGGGGGCCAACTAGCCCACCAGGTACCTCCAGTAAGCGCCACAGGGCTGCGTTGCAGAGAGGTGGTCCAGGCCACGCCCTTTTACACCTCTCTGCAACGCAGCTCTGTGGCGCTTACTGGAGGGACCTGGTGGGCTAGTTGGCCCCCAGGGACCCTCAGGATTCAAGGGGACTTAATCCCCCAACTTAAAACGCGCCACAGGGCGCGTTTGCACAGTGGTGAAGGGAGGGGGCGGGCCTGATGTGACATGTGTGCAAACAGGCCCTTTGGCGCGTTTTAAGGTGGGGAATTAATTCCCCTTCAATCCTGAGGGTCCCTGGGGGCCAACTAGCCCACCAGGTAATGCCAGTAAGCGCCACAAGGCTGCGTTGCAGAGAGGTGGTCCAGGCCACGCCCCTTTTTACACCTCTCTGCAATGCAGCTCTGTGGCACTTACTGGAGGTACCTGGTGGGCTAGTTGGACCTCAGGGGCCCTCAGGATTCAAGGGGACTTAATCCCTCAACTTAAAACGCGCCACGGGCGCGTTTGCACAGTGGTGAAGGAAGGGGCGGGGCCTGAAGTGACATGTGTGCAAACACGCCCTGTGGCGCATTTAAAGTTGGGGAATTCATTCCCTTTCAATCCTGAGGGCTCCTGGGGGCCAACTAGCCCACCAGGTGCTTCTAGTAAGCGCCACTGTGCTGCGTTGCAGAGAGGTGGTCCAGGCCATGCCCCCTTTTACACCTCTCTGCAACGCAGCTCTGTGGCGCTTACTGGAGGTACCTGGTTGGCTAGTTGGACCCCAGGGACCGTCAGGATTCAAGGGGACTTAATCTCCCAACTTAAAACGGCCACAGGGCATGTTTGCACACATGTCACCTCAGGCCCCCCCCTTCACCACTGTGCAAACGCGCCCGGGCGCGTTTAAAGAGGACGTTTTAATCCCCCTGCCCTATTATGTACTAGGACCTTACAGAGGAGGTCATGCTAATCACAGGGGTACCCCAACGCATAGTGTTCCCTAGTGTATGTAGGTGTTTTCACTGTATTCTAAGTGTCTTTTAGCATAGCACTGGCTCTAGGCCTGGTTAGTCCGAGTCAGTTACCACCAGTACCCGTCTGAAAAAGTTGTGGGCACAGGATGATTTTGCAACAAGGCCTCTTTCTGCTCCTCTGTTGGTTCTTTCTGCACATGTCTTGCTTCTTCCTGCTCTTTTCTTCGTCTTTGTGGACTTCTGTTGCTTCTTTCTGCATTTCTTTTGCTTCTTTCTGTGCGTTTTCTTCTTTCTTCACATGTCCTACCTCTGTAGGCATAGTTAGAAACTAGCATTTAAAAACCTTTGAAATTCACTGAAAAAACCATAGGTTTCAGACACGTTATAGTTAGAAATTAGCATTTAAAAAACCTTTGAAATTCACTGAAAAAACCATAGGTTTTAGGGACAGTCATAGTTAGTTGGACATTTCACTCGTACAAAACCAGTGAAATTCCCCTGTTATTGTTAGTTCAGCTAACTATAACTCGCGCCCCCGCAATGCACTGCTGATGATGTCACATATTACATCACTGATGACATGGTCAGTGACATCACTGATGACATCACTGATGACATCTCAAATAACATCACTGATGACATCACTGATGACATCATCCATGTGATAATTTGATGCATCTTCTCACACCCTAATATAACCTTTGATACACCCACTCTAAATTACAGACTGCCATTCTCAAAACCATAGACACTCCAACACCAATAACTACATACCCACTCACTGATTCTTAGGTCTACACACACATCCACTCACTCACCCGTACAGTCACTCATACTTATGGTCACTCAGTACAGGACTATCATATGCACTCATACACCTACATAGACACTCACACACCGCCACTCATCCATAGAGGTACTCACACACCTAGTCAGTCATGCAAATAATTAATCACACTGCCATTTACTCACCTATACAGTTATACACACACCAGCTCACTTACTCATACAAATACTAGCACATTCTTACGCTCTTATACAATCACTGATACAAGTACACACTCATCCATACAGCCACTCTCACAATCACACACTCTCACTTATAGCCATTTATATACTCCAACACACATATATACTGCCTTTCACATATGTAGTTACTCACACATGTACCACTGAGATATACATTCACTCACTAACACACCCATACACACACTCACCCACCCATACAGTCCATCACAGATACACTCTTGAAACCATGCACCCAGTGAATCACCCACTCACACATCTATGCACAGAGTCACACACACCCCACCCACACAAACACTCAGGCACCCATACAGATACTCAGACAACCAATCAATAACCCATGTAGACACTCATGTAGCTATTCACAAACCCATGCAGCCGCTTACACACCAACAGACAGACGGATACAGACATTCACACAGTTTAGTCACTAACCCATGCATTCAGTAAGATACGTTTAATCACTCACTTATAGAGTCAGTCACGCACCTACTAAATCATCCATTCAGACACTTATGGTGTGTAAGCTGCTCCACGGGTTGGTGTGTAGCTACAAGAGTGTCTATATGGGTTGTTGATTGGTTGTCTGAGTATCTGGGTGGGTGGGGGTGTGACTCTGTGCATAGATGTGTGAGTGGGTGATTCACTGGTTGTATGAGTTCAAGAGTGCATCTGTGAAGGGCTGTATGGGTGGGTGAGTGTGTGCATGGGTGTGTTGGTGAGTGTTTAGATGTCTCAGTGGTACATGTGTGGGTAACTTCATATGTGAAAGGCAGTATATGTGAGTGTTGGAGCATTTAAATGACTATATGCGAGAGTGAGTGATTGTGAGAGTGACTATATGGATAAGTGTGTGCTTGTATTAGTGCTTGTATAAGAGAGTAAGTATGTGTTAGTATCTTAATAAATAAGTGAGGTGGTGTGTGTATAACTGTGTCTTTCTGTGTATAACTGTGTGACTTTCTAATTGCATAATGTTTACAAAGTTTTCACCATTGATTCTGTTAATTTTTTCATTTTTTTTTAAAAACACCAAAAAAATACAAAAAAGATTTGAAAAAATACAAAAAAATTATAAAAGAAGAAAAAATGGTTCTTTTTAGAACCGCATATTTGGGTAAAAATAGACAAATGTGTATGTTTTGTATGAATTGTGGCAAGTGTAATATATGGAGAAGTGTATGGGTAGTGCATGTGTGATTGCATGAATGCATGTGTAATGCCTGAATGATTGGAGAAGTGCATGTATACTACCTGAGTGATTGCATGAGTACATGGGTAATGCCTGGGTGATTGTAAGAGTGCATGGGTACTGGCTGGGTGATTGCATGAGTGCAGGGGTAGTGCCTGTGTGATTAGAGGAGTGCATAGATAGTGCCTGAGTGATTGAAGGAGTGCATGGGTAATGCTTTGGTGATTGCAAGAGTGCATGGGTAGTGCTTGAGTGATGGTAGGAGTGCAAGGGTAGTGCCTGGGTGATTGGAGGGGTGCATGGATAGTGCTTGGGTGATCAGAGGAGTGCAAGGGTAGTGCCTGGGTGATTGGAGGAATGCATGGATAGTGCCTGGGTGATTGGAGAAGTGCAAGGTAGTGCATGGGTGATTGAAGGAGTGCATGGATAGTGCATGGGTGATTGCAGAAGTGCCAGGATAGTGTCTGGGTGATTGGAGGAGTGCATAGCTAATGCATGAGTGATTGCATGAGTGGAGGAGTAATGTCTGGGTGGTTGCATGAGTACAGGGGTAGTGCCTGGTTGATTGGAGGAGTGCACAGCTAGTGCCTGGGTGATTATATAAGTGTACGGGTAGTGGCTGGGTGATTAAAAGAGTGCATGGGTAATGCCTGGGTGATTGCCTGAGTGCAGGGGTAATGTTTGGGTGATTGAAGGAGTGCATGGGTAATGCTAGGTGCCTGGAAGAGTGCATGGGTAGTGCCTGGGTGCATGTAGGACTGCATGGGTAGTTCCTGGGTGATTGGAGGAGTGCATGAGTAGTACCTGGGTGATTGCATGAGTGCAGGGGTAGTGCCTGGATGATTGGAAGACTGCATGGGTAGTGCTTGGGTGATTGCATGAGTGCCGAAGAAGTACCTGAGTGCATGTATGAGTGCATGGGTAGTGCCCGAGTGATTACATGAGTGCATGGGTAGTGCCTTGCTGATTGGAGGAGTGCATGGGTAGTGTCTGGGTTCTTGAATGAGTGCATGGGTAGTGCCTGGCTGATTGGAGGAGTGCATGGGTAGTGTCTGGGTTCTTGCATGAGTGCATAGGCAGTGCCTGGGTGATTGCATGAGTGCATGGGTAATGCCTGGGTGATTGTATGAGTACAGGGGTAATGTCTGGGTGATTGGAGGAGTGCATGGGTAATGCCTGTGATTGCATGAGTGCTGGGGTAATGTCTGGGTGATTGGAGGAGTGCATGGGTACTGCCTGGGTGCATGGAATAGTGCATGAGTAGTGCCTGGGTGCATGGAGGAGTGCATGGGTAGTTCCTGGGTGATTGGAGAAGTGCATGAGTAGTACCTGGGTGATTGCATGAGTGTACGGGTAGTGTCTGGATGATTGGAAGACTGCATGGGTAGTGCTTGGGTGATTGCATAGGTGCAGCAGAAGTGCATGAGTGCATGTATGAATGCATGGGTAGTGCCTGAGTGATTGCATGGGTAGTGCCTGGGTGATTGAAGGAGTGCATTGGTAGTGCTTGGGATATTGCATGAGTGCATAGGTAGTGCCTGGGTGATTGCATGAGTGCATGGTTACTAGCTGGATGATTGGAGGAGTGCATGGGTAATGCCTAGGTGCAACAAGGAGTGCATCAGTAGTGCCTGTGTGATTGCATGAGTGCATAGGTAGTGTCTGTACGTTTTTATAAGTGTATGAGTACTGCCTGGGTAACTATATGAGTACAGCCCTACTGCCTGGGTTATTGGAAGACTGTAAGGGTAGTGACTGGGTGATTGAAGGTGTACATGGATAGTTCATGACTGATTGGAGGAGTGCATGGGTAATGCCTAGGTACATTGAGGAGTGCATCAGTAGTGCCTGTGTAATTGCACAAGTGGGGAGGTAGTGCCTGGGTGATTTTATAAGTGTATGGGTACTGCCTGGAAGATTAGAGGACTGCATGGATACTACCTGGGTGATTGGAGAAGTGCAAGGATAGTATCTGGGTGATTGGTGGAGTGCATAGCTAATGCATGGGTGATTGCAAGAGTGCATGAGTAATGTCTGGGTGGTTGCATGAGTACAGGGGTAGTGCCTGGTTGATTGGAGGAGTGCAAGGCCAGTGCCTGGGTGATTATGTAAGTGTATGGGTAGTGGCTGGCTGATTGGACGAATTATATAGCGAAAGTCGCAATAAAATGATGAACAAATTTAAACAACGAGCATACCCAGTATCTATCATACAAACAGCAGAGAACAGAGTTAAGCATAAGGACCGTGCACAGCTATTGAAACTAAAAGATAAGAGTCTTACGCAAGAAGAAAGATCTGTATTTGTATCCAAATCCTCCACCAAATGCGAAAAGGTGAAGCACGTAATACGAAAATACTGGCCAGTATTGCAAACTGAAACTGACTTCCGGGGAATCTTTCAACATCAACCAATTTTCGCGTACCAAAGAACGCACAACCTGAAACAACTACTAAATAAAGAAACCCATCAAAATGAATCCACGTATAGAGGAACTGTACCATGTTTTAACTGTGGGAACTGCAACAACATCATTAGAGGCACTACCATCATGCATCCCACCCAGGGCACACCCATTAAGTTGAGAATTACAGCCACATGCGACATGAGTAATGTGATCTACCTACTTAAGTGTCCATGCATATTGCCGTATGTAGGCAAAATGGAGCGAAAGATTAAGATCCGTTTAACTGAACATAAAAGTAATATAAGGACAAAAAATCCTAAATCAACAGTCGCAACACCTTTTAATAGTCTAAATCACAACATCAGCCAACTGAGATTCATGGTGCTTGAGCACATACCTATAAAAGAAGGGAGAAATAATCATAAATATCTACTCCAACGTGAAATATTTTGGATGAATAAATTAAATTCAATTAATCCTAAGGGACTGAATGAACATATGGAGTTGAGTTGTTACCTGTAAAACTATGGGGCATTTCATTGTTAACATTATATGGTACTCATTACTACCAGCAGGTCGTTTTTAACTTGCTAGTTATCATGTATTAGCAGGTTACTATGTACATTTTTATTTAATTTTTTTCAAATCAGACCTATTGCGCACTTATTATTAGCATATTGTTTTTCCTATTGCTATATTACGTGGCTTAGCATACATCACCATTTATGTCATCGTCACAGTAATTTGACTTATACTCTGTGATATGAGTTTTGATGTAACGTTTCAACACACTGGAAATTAAGCTCTTCGGCTGCACACTTGGTATATGAGAATACTTTTTCGAAACGTCCGATCGCATTAGATTTACTTCTTTTACCCCATTTTGTCGGCTGTTAACGTCACGGAGAGACGGGGAGTCTTTTGTTGATTGTAGTGCACACACGGTTTTGCTTCCGGTTCCTAGGGTATATACTTCCGGGTTTTCACTTTGACGGTATGAACACTTTTCCGTGTTTTCATCGGCGAAGGATTGATTTTTCTTCACGCGAATTCACAGGTACGTGATACAACTCGTACGAGTTGCGGCTTTTATACGGCATTAATTTAACACATGAGCACTCGAAGTACGTTTTTTAAGTCAGCGCACTCACTTTTGAAATTGTACTTAGTTATCTGTTAAACAAGTGTTTCTTTTTCACTTGAGTACCCGGAGCCACTGCTACTATTTTCGCTTAATCTCGAGCACTATCACCACACCATTATTGAAGAAGCATTCTTTTGAAACACGTCTGGAGCCAAGGTTATCACTTGTTTCGCATGATTACGAGCACTAGTGAATGGGTATTCTTCTAAAACACGCCAGAGGTTATTTAAGTTTGGACGAACGACGCTCAACACCATAAAACTCCACAATATTCTCACGATACACTGGGGTATCAAATTTCTGTAGACAACAGAACGCATAGAGAAGTAAAATAACTACGTTTCCCTTGGTGGTTTTTACTAAGTCACCGTATTTGAATTTTTCACTTGGCCATTGTGAATACTGCAACAAGTTGGCACGCAGGTCTTGGATTATTATTAAAACGAGTGGTATTTCTTTGTTTTAGGCAGTACCCCCGATGAAGGGCAAGGCCCGAAATGCATTGGGGACCCTGTAAATCATGTGGAGTTAATTATCACAAGCATGAAAACATAATGTGAAATTAACATTATAAAGGCAAAAACTGCAAATTGAAGAAAAGAAATGGAAAACTAATCATCAAAATAAAGCTAACTGGAATCAGAAATTGTTTAAAGGTTTATCATTTTCGACGCATAATCTGGGAGTGCCAGAAGTGTTTTTTCCCTGTTGGAGAACGCTTTCAAGTACTACTATTATCCACACCTCATGATCAGGAGGTGACACCCACTGGCTCCCAAAATAATTAAAGAAAGATATTACAACAACATCACAATTCTCACAACAGGCGAGTGCAATCGTAATTTATACCTGTGTGATTGGAGGAGTGCAAGGGTACTGCCTGAGTGATTGAAGAAGTGCATGGGTAGTGCCTGTGTGATTGCAGGAGTGCAGGAGTACTGCCTAGATGATTGGAAGACTGCATGGGTAGTGCTTGGGTGATTGCATGAGTGCATAGGTAGTGCCTGGGTGATTGCATGACTGCAGGGGTAGTGCCTGAGTTATTGAAGGAGTGCATGGGTAATGGCTGGGTGATTCCATGAGTGCAGAAGTAGTGTCTGGGTGATTGGAGGAGTGCAAGGGTACTGCCTGAGTTATTGAAGAAGTGCATGGGTAGTGCCTGTGTGATTGCATGAGTGCAGGGGTAATATCTGGGTGATTGAAGGAGTGCATGGGTACTGCCTAAGTGATTGAAGGAGTACATGTGTAATGTATGGGTGATTCCATAACTGATTGGGTAGTGCCTCGGTAATTGGAATAGTGCATGGCTACTGCCTGGGTGATTGCATGAGTGTATGGGTAGTGCCTGGGTGATTCCATGAGTGCAGGAGTAATGTCTGTGTGATTGGAGGAGTGCATGGGTACTACCTCAGTGATTGAAAGAGTGCAAGTGTAATGTTTGAGGATTAGAGGAATGCATAGGTAATGCCTGGGTAATTGTATGAGTGTAGGGGTAATGTGTAGAGGATTGGAGAACTATATACGTAATACCTGGGTGTTTGGAAGAGTGTATCGGTAATGTCTAGCTGATTGCATGAGTGCTGGGGTAATGTCTGGGTGACTGGAGGAGTGCATGGGTACTGCCTGGGTGCATGGAATAGTGCATGAGTAATGCCTGGGTGCATGGAGGAGTGCATGGGTAGCTCCTGGGTGATTGGAGAAGTGCATGAGTAGTACCTGGGTGATTGCATGAGTGTACGGGTAGTGTCTGGATGATTGGAAGACTGCATGGGTAGTGCTTGGGTGATTGAATAGATGCAGCAGAAGTGCGTGAGTGCATGTATGAATGCATGGGTAGTGCCTGAGTGATTGCATGAGTGCATGGGTAGTGCCTGGGTGATTGAAGGAGTGCATTGGTAGTGCTTGGGATATTGCATGAGTGCATAGGTAGTGCTTGGGTGATTGCATGAGTGCATGGGTACTAGCTGGATGATTGGAGGAGTGCATGGGTAATGCCTAGGTGCAACAAGGAGTGCATCAGTAGTGCCTGTGTGATTGCATGAGTGCATAGGTAGTGTCTGTACGTTTTTATAAGTGTATGAGTACTGCCTGGGTAACTATATGAGTACAGCCCTACTGCCTGGGTTATTGGAAGACTGTAAGGGTAGTGACTGGGTGATTGAAGGAGTACATGGATAGTTCATGACTGATTGGAGGAGTGCATGGGTAATGCCTAGGTACATTGAGGAGTGCATCAGTAGTGCCTGTGTAATTGCACAAGTGGGGCGGTAGTGCCTGGGTGATTTTATAAGTGTATAGGTACTGCCTGGAAGATTAGAGGACTGCATGGATACTACCTGGGTGATTGGAGAAGTGCAAGGATAGTATCTGGGTGATTGGTGGAGTGCATAGCTAATGCATGGGTGATTGCAAGAGTGCATGAGTAATGTCTGGGTGGTTGCATGAGTACAGGGGTAGTGCCTGGTTGATTGGAGGAGTGCAAGGCCAGTGCCTGGGTGATTATGTAAGTGTATGGGTAGTGGCTGGCTGATTGGACGAATTATATAGCGAAAGTCGCAATAAAATGATGAACAAATTTAAACAACGAGCATACCCAGTATCTAACATACAAACAGCAGAGAACAGAGTTAAGCATAAGGACCGTGCACAGCTATTGAAACTAAAGATAAGAGTCTTACGCAAGAAGAAAGATCTGTATTTGTATCCAAATCCTCCACCAAATGCGAAAAGGTGAAGCACGTATACTGAAAATACTGGCCAGTATTGCAAACTGAAACTGACTTCCGGGAATCTTTCAACATCAACCAATTTTCGCGTACCAAAGAACGCACAACCTGAAACAACTACTAAATAAAGAAACCCATCAAAATGAATCCACGTATAGAGGAACTGTACCATGTTTTAACTGTGGGAACTGCAACAACATCATTAGAGGCACTACCATCATGCATCCCACCCAGGGCACACCCATTAAGTTGAGAATTACAGCCACATGCGACACGAGTAATGTGATCTACCTACTTAAGTGTCCATGCATATTGCCGTATGTAGGCAAAATGGAGCGAAAGATTAAGATACGTTTAACTGAACATAAAAGTAATATAAGGACAAAAAAGCCTAAATCAACAGTCGCAACACCTTTTAATAGTCTAAATCACAACATCAGCCAACTGAGATTCATGGTGCTTGAGCACATACCTATAAAAGAAGGGAGAAATAATCATAAATATCTACTCCAACGTGAAACATTTTGGATGAATAAATTAAATTCAATTAATCCTAGGGGACTGAATGAACAAATGGAGTTGAGTTGTTACCTGTAAAACTATGGGGCATTTCATTGTTAACATTATATGGTACTCATTACTACCAGCAGGTCGTTTTTAACTTGCTATTTATCATGTATTAGCAGGTTACTATGTACATTTTTATTTAATTTTTTCAAATCAGACCTATTGCGCACTTATTATTAGCATATTGTTTTTCCTATTGCTATATTACGTGGCTTAGCATACATCACCATTTATGTCATTGTCACAGTAATTTGACTTATACTCTGTGATATGAGTTTTGATGTAACGTTTCAACACACTGGAAATTAAGCTCTTCGACTGCACACTTGGTATATGAGAATACTTTTTCGAAACGTTCGATCGCATTAGATTTACTTCTTTTACCCCATTTTGTCGGCTGTTAACATCACGGAGAGACGGGGAGTCTTTCGTTGATTGTAGTGCACACACGGTTTTGCTTCCGGTTCCTAGGGTATATACTTCCGGGTTTTCACTTTGACGGTATGAACACTTTTCCGTGTTTTCATCGGCGAAGGATTGATTTTTCTTCACGCGAATTCACAGGTACGTGATACAACTCGTACGAGTTGCGGCTTTTATACGGCATTAATTTAACACATGAGCACTCGAAGTACGTTTTTTAAGTCAGCGCACTCACTTTTGTAAATGTACTTAGTTATCTGTTAAACGAGTGTTTCTTTTTCACTTGAGTACCCGGAGCCACTGCTACTATTTTCGCTTAACTTCGAGCACTATCACCACACCATTATTGAAGAAGCATTCTTTTGAAACCCGTCTGGAGCCAAGGTTATCACTTGTTTCGCATGATTACGAACACTAGTGAATGGGTATTCTTCTAAAACACGCCAGAGGTTATTTAAGTTTGGACGAACGACGCTCAACACCATAAAACTCCACAATATTCTCACGATACACTGGGGTATCAAATTTCTGTAGACAACAGAATGCATATAGAAGTAAAATAACTACGTTTCCCTTGGTGGTTTTTACTAAGTCACTGTATTTGAATTTTTCACTTGGCCATTGTGAATACTGCAACAAGTTGGCACGCAGGTCTTGGATTATTATTAAAACGAGTGGTATTTCTTTGTTTTAGGCAGTACCCCCGATGAAGGGCAAGGCCCGAAATGCATTGGGGACCCTGTAAATCATGTGGAGTTAATTATCATAAGCACGAAATCATAATGTGAAATTAACATTATAAAGGCAAAAACTGCAAATTGAATAAAAGAAATGGAAAACTAATCATCAAAATAAAGCTAACTGGAATCAGAAATTGTTTAAAGGTTTATCATTTTCGACGCATAATCTGGGAGTGCCAGAAGTGTTCGTTTTTTCCCTGTTGGAGAATGCTTTCAAGTACTACTATTATCCACACCTCATGATCAGGAGGTGACACCCACTGGCTCCCAAAATAATTAAAGAAAGATATTACAACAACATCACAATTCTCACAACAGGCGAGTGCAATCGTAATTTATTCCTGTGTGATTGGAGGAGTGCAAGGGTACTGCCTGAGTGATTGAAGAAGTGCATGGGTAGTGCCTGTGTGATTGCAGGAGTGCAGGAGTACTGCCTAGATGATTGGAAGACTGCATGGGTAGTGCTTGGGTGATTGCATGAGTGCATAGGTAGTGCCTGGGTGATTGCATGACTGCAGGGGTAGTACCTGAGTGATTGAAGGAGTGCATGGGTAATGGCTGGGTGATTCCATGAGTGCAGAAGTAGTGTCTGGGTGATTGGAGGAGTGCAAGGGTACTGCCTGAGTGATTGAAGAAGTGCATGGGTAGTGCCTGTGTGATTGCATGAGTGCAGGGGTAATATCTGGGTGATTGAAGGAGTGCATGGGTACTGCCTAAGTGATTCAAGGAGTACATGTGTAATGTATGGGTGATTCCATAACTGATTGGGTAGTGCCTCGGTAATTGGAATAGTGCATGGCTACTGCCTGGGTGATTGCATGAGTGTATGGGTAGTGCCTGGGTGATTCCATGAGTGCAGGAGTAATGTCTGTGTGATTGGAGGAGTGCATGGGTACTACCTCAGTGATTGAAAGAGTGCAAGTGTAATGTTTGAGGATTAGAGGAATGCATAGGTAATGCCTGGGTAATTGTATGAGTGTAGGGGTAATGTGTAGAGGATTGGAGAACTATATACGTAATACCTGGGTGTTTGGAAGAGTGTATCGGTAATGTCTAGCTGATTGCATGAGTGTACAGATAGTGCCTCAATGATTGAAAGAGTACATAGGTAGTGTCTGGGTGATATTATAAGTGTATGGTTACTGGCTACGTTATTGCAGAAGTGCATAGATAGTGCATGGGGGATTGGAGGAGTATGGGAACAGTGCCTGACTGTATAGATGACTGCATGGCTAGTGTTTGAAAAAATGGATGAGTGCAGTAAAAGTCACTGTAAACATTAGTTCATATTATCATGCTTATTACATTATTTCATCTTACCTTTTTTATTAAACAAGATACAAAACTCAGTGGATCTATGTTACAGTAGTTTTGTTGTAGACTGAATTTAAAATCTTTTCAAACTTTAGTATTACCTTCTGTAAAAAAAAAAGAAAAAGTGTTATTGCATATAATATTATAGTTTTAAGAACACAACATCATTTTAGAATTACATAACATAATCAGTTTCCCTTTTTTGCTGTTCTCAGATTCTATTGAATTTCACCATACACAGTGATTTCAATGTAGATCATCATATAACAGCGGGGAAAAAAATGCAATCAATAAGATTGTAAAAAAAAAAAAAAAATCTGCGTTGAAAATATTTACAACAAGTGCAACTATGTGTTTACCTATCTACAGTTTGTAAATTACATTCTTCAACTACATTAAATCTTTTACTTCTCTCAAGTACATTTTGTAAAATATACACTCTCATTTACATCGCGTATAATATAAAGATCAAATATATAAACTACCTCTTTCAAACACAATTTTGCAAATGCAATAAGAATTACCACAAACAATAATCCAAACACTAATTGTTCACATCTTTCCAATAGGCCGAATAATGTTTCCAAAACCTTTTGCATTCAAAATGTCCAAAATAAACTCGTTAATTCGTGTTCACATCTTCCCAATAGGCCGAATGATGTGTCCAAAACCATTTGCATTGAAAATATCAAAAATAAACTAGTGTATTTGTGTTCACATCTTTCCAACAGGCCGAATGATGTTTTCAAAACTTTGGCATCAAAAATATCAGATATGAATTTGGTAATTCGTAAGGCAACCGGCATATGAATTCCAAATGGGAATCATTACAATGAGTCCATCCTTTATTGCACTTTAAATACACAGTATAGTGTCCAGATGTTGTAGCAGGTCCATCATGAAAAACAATAGCCACTGCTTTAAAAGTTCTTCCTGAAATTGATACTTGACTTGCCACAAAATTTTAAAATTTTCGTTTCCAATTTTCTTTCATCTGCTCTACAACGTTGTAGCATTAAAATGACATATTGTCCAAATCTGTCTATAAATAATGTTGACAACATTTCTGATTTGCAATGAGAACATTTCATATCTTGATTAGCTGTTTTTACTAATTTATTAAAAGACACTGTTTTGCAATCTGGTATCATCAAATATATGAATCGTTCAGTGTCTATTTCAGTGGTAGAAGAAAAGGAACACTCTTCACATTTATGATCCCATCTGTAACTTAGTCCAAACAAATTTTCAATTTCTATTCCTTCATCTTCCAATACTGCAAGCATAAACATAAGAAAGTCTTGTGCATCTTGTTGTACATTAAGTGTAAATTGCGAAGAACCAGTACATATATCCAAAAGATGCCATATGCCAGAAACAGTATATATTTTAGTTCTATCAGTTACCAACGTTTGAAAAATATAATGTAATAAAAAACAGAGGGGCTTATTTACAAGCCCCTTGCGCCGCCAGTACGTCACTTTTTCCCATATTAAAAGTGACGCACCGGTGGCGCAAGGGGCTTGTAAATCTGCCCCAGAATCTTTTTTCTCGATTTTCCATAATTTCATACTGAAGATCTTCTAGATAAAACACAACAATCACAAATACATTAGCATAGCAGTTGATACCTGAACTATTTTCTAACTGGTATCCTACAATATCATCAACAGTGTTCATTTTCATTTTCTTTGCAGCTTCATCATTCTCTTGAATTGTTTTCTTTTTTTGAACCTCACTAGAATGTTTGTCATATTTTCGTTATGGACACACTACACGCTTTTCATATATGGGATATTCACCTAAGTTAGGAGCATACAGTCTTCTTAACTGATTATACTCTCTTACACAATTTGAATCAGCACTAACCTTTTTCTCATCAAAATCAATCAAATACAAACTAGATAATGTTCTTACTCGAGACAATGCAACATATGCCATGCCCTCTTTAAATACTGTACTTCCAATATTTACCAAAGCATTATCTACACTTAAACCTTGAGATTTATGAATGGTTACAGCATATGCTAAAGAAAGAGGAAACTGTTTTCTACGAACATACAAGTCTTTTACAAGCAAAAAACAAACAGCACAACATCCAATCTGTTTTACCTCTTCAATCTGATCAAATGTTATCTTCAAAAATTCAATTCCATCTCAGTTGTGATAATTAACAAAATCAACAACTTTTCCCCTTGCTCCATTTACTAAACCTTTTTCTACATCCAAATTATGCCGTAAAATTACCCGACAGTTTACACATACATATAAAGTCTTTTCTAAACCAGCAGTCTTAGATACAGACTTGTTCAAAGAGTCCAATTTTGACTGTAATTTCTCTGAGAGAAGAATAGTAACTCCTTCGTGTTCCATTGGCTGTTTTTCCAGTTTCAAAAGTTCTTGATTGAATGTAGAACACTCTTGCAGTGTTGGCATTAGGCAAACTATAGACTTCTTTTCTCCAATTTTTTTGTACATTATTTCAGGTGCAATGTTTTCATTTGGAAACAAGGGGCCGATTCCGATCTGGGTGGGAAAACTCTCCGACCGAGCCGGATCCGGAGAGATTTCCGACCGAGCCGGACTCCTGCAGTCCGACCGAGCGAGTACGATGCGGCCGCATGCTGCCGGACTCGATTCGGTCGGACTCCCATTGAAGTCAATGGGAGCCAGTCGTACGACGCGTACATGGGCTCCCATTGACTCAATGGGTACGTCGCGAACAGGTGCGCCCCCTACAGTGTGTACGCGTCGGTGCAACTCGCACCGTACATTCATGTTTAGGGGGGACCCTTGGGTCCCCCTGTGTTTGACTCGTATGACTACGGGTGCAGGGGGGTCCGGCACGGACCCCCCAACTCCGGCTCCAGGAGCTTGTTCGAGCTGGATGCTCCGACTCAATCCGGCTGTCCGACGCGTCCATCGTACTCGCTAGGTCGGATAACGTCTCCATTACGTGGTGCGATTCGTTTCCGTACGAGTCGGTCGGAGCGGTTCGGACCCGGGAACGAGTCGGTCGGCGATTTCGCGTTCACTCGCATCGTACTTGCTCGCTCGGACGACTGTACGAATCGGTCGGAAACGAGGCCTCCGACTCGGATCCGGTAAAGCTGAATCCGATTCGGAGCCCTACCGACCGAGATCGGAATCGACCCCAAGTTTGTTAGTAGTCGACTTTGTAAAGCTTCTTTACCATGTTTTGTCAAAACACCAATTCTTATATCTTGAAGAATGTTTCCATAATGTTCATCACTTGCTTGTCGCATATTCTTAATTAGTTCTTTATATTCAAAATGAGACCAAATGTTCACATTTCCAATACTTCCCAAAGATTTCCTAGTGTCTTCATGGACAAGTGTTTTAAAAACTGGTTGTCCTTTCACAGGAGTAAGTTGTAGTAGATCGCTGAATACAATTACATGTTTTCCTCCAAATAAAACATCATAATCTGTCTTTAAAATCTGTTGCATTCTTAAATGTACAAAGGCAAGCATTAAGTTTGGGAGCATGCTCACCTCATCAATGATTAGAAGTTTCATTTCCTTCAGTACTCTTGAGACTTCATAACATGCTTCTCCAGATAGCTTATGATATTCCAACTTATTTTCATGTTCAACTGGTAGCATCAGTGAACGATGTAATGTAATCCCTTTAATGTTGTGTGCTGCTAATCCAGTTGGAGCAGTTACAACACAAGATAAATGTGATTCAGTGGTTTTGTGTAGATAACTGGTTAGAACTTTAATTAAGAAACTTTTTCCTGTTCCAGCTTGCCCACTGATGTAAATTCGAATAGGATTAAATGATGTGCATTGGCATTCTTTTCTTTCATGCAGTAAACCATGCTGTATCTGTTGTGTCACTTGTACATATATTTCTTTCTGTTCAATATTTCGTTGTTCTTCTAACTTTTCCAACTCAACAATATCCTGTTGTGCTTGTTCCATTGCCATTTCTACTTCACTTATGGCTATTGCTGCTTCATTTTTAAGAATTGGTTGTCCTAGTGGATCTTGACTTAGTGGAGCAGAACTTTGACTATCTTGAGAACTGTCTCTACCTATTTCAGCTGCAATAGTAGTTTCTTGTTCAATCTCTTCATTCAACATTTGTAGATAATTTGAAAAAATTGTACATTCAATGCCATCTTTACATGCATTAAAAGAATCTTCATAGCAGTCAAGTAATTCCATTTCAGTACGGCAAGGCTTGAAGAGTTGCAGAAGTGCTAAATAGAAAAATTCCCTTTTATCTGGCGTATCACAACTGAGTTTCCTGTGATTAATAAGATTTCCTTTGGCATGTTTTACCAAACATCCATCACATCCAATTACGGCATATTTTTCTTCATTTATATTTTCTGTAACTATTCGCTTAAAACTATAATGTTGCAGTACTTCATGGAGAAATATGTTTTCCAGATGTGGACTCCTTTTGGGATAGAACGTATCCAACATATTTGTTTTAACAATATCTGTACTTTCCGGCTCATTCAAAGCTAAGTATTCAATATCTTGTATAGATTTCAAAACTTGATTTCGTGTTGCAGCAAGACCTAGACTTACCCAAATGATTCCTCTTGACTTTGAATATAAACTTGTAGATGTCAACCGATCCAAACATTCGTAGGATCCAATCTCTCGATGGGAAAGCATCTTCAAACTAAAGCTGTACAATTTATTACTAAGAGTCTTCTCTTGTGAAATTTCTTCCCACATTTCTTTCAACTCCGTCTTTTCAGAATTTATTATATATGATGTAACATAACGAGCAACAGCAATTGAATTATCTGCAACATACCGGATATCCATGTTTGCATTCCACATTATCAAAATCACTGGATTGTAGTCATTAATATACTTTGAATCTTCACTTCTTTTTATGTTGGAAGTATTCTTCGGAGATTTTTGAATTATAGTATGTCTTACTGCTGACATGAAACTGTTGACTCTTCCTTTTGAAATTACTGGACGTGGGAATCCAAAACGACATTTTGCATAAAGGTTTCCCTTTGATCTGTATTTCCGCCGACAATACTTTCCACATCAATGACTTTGAAACCGTAAAACTTGTTGTCTTAAGCTGTTTTCTCCTACTTTTTTGGGAATGGCACAGGTAACATAGTCTTCAATGAAAGACAAAACAGTTTCATCATAATCGGTTCCAAATTTAGGTGCATTCTTGATCCATAATAAAATGCGTATATGAGGAGCACCTCTGGCTTGGTACTCCTTTCTTCAAAAAGAAATCATTTACTTCTCCAAGAGGTGGATTTTTTTTATTGCAGATAAAAGACATCATAGCTTGAAACCTATGATTAAAATATCTGCACACATATACAGGATCCACCGAACACAGTTCTCCAGCTGTCTTCAAATTAATGTTTTTTACATTTGAATTTGCTTCTCGTAGAAATTCAAGTAAATCGTCCCATGCGTATTCAGCACAGCTAAGCGTAACAAACCATGTAGGGGTTCCTAAGTTTCTTAACATACATTTAAGTTCTCCATGACAATGATACCAATACTCATTAGTACCACGTTGACACGCCATCAAATTTATTAACTGAGATTCTAAATGATCATCTCTTTGTTGAACTTTGTCCAAGAATTCCTTTGCAATAAGATGAACTCCTGTTTTTAATATGTGGTTCACTGCATATGAAAGTCCAGACAAGTCACTTTCAAACAGAAGATAAAATAAATATGGAATACACTGTCGAATCGAGTTTTTTTATAGTAACTGGGTTCTAAGACCGCTACTAGACAATGCTTAGCTGCCTCCCCCAGCCCAATTTCATAGATGGTTGGCTGACATGCTACTGAGCAGCGACTCCTATCACCGGCCAGGAGTATCCCCATATGTTGTAGCATACATGCCCAGTAATAGAACAAAAAATTAGGAATAGCCCAGCCCCCACGCATTCGAGGGAGAGTAGCCATTTGGCCGCTCTCCTTGATCTGAGGTAGCTCCACATAAACCGAGAGCACATCCTCTCAATCTTAATAAACCACGAAGCAGAGAACACCAGAGGGATAGTCCTGAAAAGATATAGTATTTTAGGCAATACCATCATTTTAATAACATTACTCCGCCCGTACATAGACAGGTGCAGGTGGTCCAGTCTTTCGAGTTTACGATTAGTTGCATCAATTATAGGGGCAATGTTAATGTCTGGGATTTGATCAACCTCTACTGTGAGTTTAATGCCCAAATACGTCACTGCTGAGATGATTGGGAGATCTGTAAGGAGCTCCCTGCCTGAATACAAAATCTGTGTTTTATCTGTATTTAGCTTATATCCGGCATACCGACCATAACATTTTGCCAACTCAATAACTGCCGGATATGCTGCCACTATATCCGCAGTAAATATCGCAACGTCATCAGCATAAGCTAATATCTTATATTCAAAACCATTTGCGATTATAGGTTGAATATTATTACACAGTTCAAGTTGCTGCAGGAAGGGGTCAATATATAACGAGAACAGGAGAGGGGAGCAGGGACAACCCTGCCTAGTACCTCTACTGATATTAATCGCCTGAGACTCCTGTCCTGAGATTCGGACCCCCGCTACAGGTGAGATATATAAAGCCTGGATTGCCTGAATAAATCCCTCCGCCATCCCCTTCCAGCGGAGGACGGACCACAGGAACCGCCAGGAGACCCCTGTCAAACGCTTTTCGGCATCCAACAGGATCATCACAAGCGGAGACCCCGTGGCCCGCGCCCAGTCAAGAAGAGAAATGGCCCTCCGGACGTGATCAGTCGTGTCCCGACCCGGAATGAACCCATGTTGTCGTAGGGAAACCAGAGGCGCAATGACACCCGCCAATCTAGTCGCCAAGATCTTAGAGTAGATCTTAGAGTCAGCATTAATGAGTGAAATAGGCCTATATGATGAAGGACTTAATTCTGGTTTCCTTTCTTTTAAATACAACAATGGTAGTTCTTCTCCACGAATCGGGAATCTGACCTTTTTGTGCCAATTGAAATAGAGATATTAAATCTACCCTTAAGACACTTCGAACGATCTAAAAAATTCCAGAGGGATCCCATCCGGACCCACGGCTTTCCCGGCTGCAAGAGACGTAATGGCTGTCTCTATTTCTTCCCACCGAAATTGGGGCATCAAGAACTGTATTTTGAGCTGTTGTAACTTTAGTAGTGCAGAGACCCTGAAAAATCCCCCCTGAAGGCTGGTCCCCACTGCCCTCCTGCCCTGCGCTATCCTCTTCAGTATACAACTGTTGATAAAAGTCTTGGAACACTTTCAGGACCCCTGTTGGGGAATCATGACTTGTTCCAGACTGATCTTGTATCTTATCAAACCTGTTTGAAATCTCCCGCTGTTGCAATCGTTTGGCGAGTATTCTACCCGTATTTTCGCCCAATTCATATGCCTCGGTTCTAAATTGAGTATATTTAAGAGCAATCTCATCACTAAATTGCTGATGTATCTTGGTCTTAATAATGGTGATAAGCTGCTGACATTCCGTAATATCCTGTTCCAGATGAATCCTTGACATTAAACGTACCTCTGCCAGTCTAAGGTGCTCTGTCCACCCTCGCAGCTGCTCCTTCAGTGTCTTACGCTGGTGTCCTGAAAAGTTAAGGGTCTCTCCCCGCACCGCCGCTTTAAATGCGTCCCAGACCACACAATCTGGGGCCGACTTTCTGTTAAATTCAAAACATTCAACCATCCATTTGGCCATATACTGACAATAAGATTGGTCTAATAACAATTTACGTTCGAAAGTCCAGGGGCATGGTAATATCAAAGAGCCCCTAAACGAAAATTTGACTATTCAAGCATTATGGTCTGATATGATCCTGGGGGGTATACGGATGCTCATTTCCTCTGCTTTCTGACAAGAAACAAAAACATAATCCAACCTGACCATCTTATTGTGAGGGGCTGAATAGAAAGTATAGCCCAAATCCATTCGTTTATGTCTATACCAGAGATCGATTAGCCCATGCTCACTAACCAGCCCTCGTAAAGCCTTAAAAGTCTGGATTTTCCGCCCAGAATATTGGGAACAGCTCATCAGATCAAAGTTGCTCTCCAAATGGATGTTAAGGTCCCCACAGAAAATTAGTGGTTGTGGCCACATCGCAAGCTCCACACTCAAAAAGTTTAAGATGTCCGGATCATCCAGATTGGATCCGTAAACAGAGCATATTGTATAAGAAACATTATTAATTACAAATTCAACGCATCACCCATCGACCAAGTTGGTCCTCCTTAACTCTACGACAAATCCCTATCCCACGCCTAGCGAGTACAGCCACACCCCTTATAGTAGTGCTCTGGCGTGTATATGCTACCAGATCTAACCCACATTCCTTCAACCAGTTGCTCTTACTACACGATATATGGGTTTCTTGGAGACAAAGAATATCGATCTGCATAAGCTGTACACATTTAGCCAAAAATCCCCTTTTCCTCCTGTCATTCAACCCGCAAATATTCCAGGAGCATAGTGAAATAACTCCCTGCTAACTGCCATTTAGTGAATAATCGAATTCCTCATTAAACCTAAAGATTAGGAACATCTCAGAGATTCTGTCGATAGCTAAACATTTCAGTTGAACCAATGTGCTCATAAACAAATAGTGAATGAAACAATAACAACAGCATCTGTATCCTCCTACCCCCCAGCCCTCCCTCACCCTCACCACCCTCACCACCCTCATCCCCAACCCACCCAACCCACCCCTCACCCACCAAAAGGGCATAGGGACTATAAGTCCCAGGTGATGCTGGAGCTGAACCACCCCCCAACTAACTACCCCTCCAGGAGCTAGACAATACATCTCTTTACTCAACAATTAGATTTCCCATCTGTTGATACCCAGCGAAACCCTCATATTATACTCATAAGAAGAAAGGGGGGGGAAAAAGAGACTAAAAAAGAGAAAAGGAAGGGGGAACAAGAAAAGAAAGAAGGCCACCACACCCCATCAGACATACTATACTGATTTCTGCGATCATAATGAGGATGAGAATTCCTTAGCCTGGATCTCAGATTGGAAATAGTGGGTTTTCCCCTGATAAACCACCTTTAATTTAGCAGGATTAAGGAGATAAACCTGTGCCCCCTTCGCCTGAAAGACTGGTATTAATTGACGCAGAAGCCACCTCTTTTCGACAGTGGCCTGACAAAAGTCAGGCCTAACAAAGAAACTGCAGTCTTTCGCAACTCTTTTCCTGTCCGGCCTCGCCAAGTCGTACAGTGCCTCCCTCGCCAAAAAGTTATTCAAACAAATTAAGATAGCCCGAGGGCGATTATCCACTTGGCCTGTCCTTTGACGCTGATGAAAGGGGAACCGATGTGCCCGTTGGATTTGAACTTTCCAATCCCATTTCAGTTCTGGAAATGCCTCTTCAAACAGTTCAATTATAAACTGCCGGACATCTTCCAACTCTTTCCTTCAGGGACACCAAGGATCCGCAGATTATTCCTCCTTGCTCTATTTTCCAAATCAGTAAGTTTCCAGACTGTGTCATCTTTCATTACTTTAATGGTTTCCGTCAACTGCTTCTGTACAGCCAATTCATCCTCTAATTGTGAAATCCGTGTCTCAGCTTCACTAATTCTTACGGCAAAATCTGAGCATGTTTTCGCCATCCGGTGCATTGAGTTCTGCAATTTGCGACATGCTCCTTGTGTCCTGAAGCTCTCTGCTCTGGTTTCAGCGCGATGGGCCATGATACTCCGATATATTGTAGCCAGTGTGATGCCTTCAGGGCCACTCGCACTATCATCAGTGGCCGTCGGCGGAGCCAGGGCTACTTCAAGTGTATTCCCATTGCCGTTTAGCTGAGTAGAGAAAGAATAATCCCAAGTAAATGGTCCAGTTGCGCCATGATCTGAAAAGGTGCCTGGCTCTTTCAGCTTGCGAACTGTACCAGTCTGAACTGAGGCGCTGCCTTCTTCCTCCCACTGTAAGCTGCTATCATCGCTTCCCTGCGCAGCCCAATCTTTCCCAGTACCATCATCCCCTGATTGGCTGGAATGATCTGAAAGGGAGAAGAAGTTATCCGGAGACTCCTCTTCTCTCAATGATAAGGGAATGGATTCCGGGAAGGCGGCGGCACTAGGAAGCACCACTGTAGCCAGCTTTGGCTGATCCAGAGTCAAAGAAACTCCATCTCCCAGAATGCACTGGTCCTGTACTAGTGCTGAACCCTTCAGCTCACCGGATTCATCCACTGTCGGTGCCTGGAAAACCTCATCATACCTGCCCCCACTGATAGGGATTAGATCTCCAGCCTTTGCTGCTCCGAGATCGGATTTTTGAAAGCTGCCACTTGTCTGCGGGACTGCTGTCTGTTCACACAGAGTTGAAAGCTCCAGAGTCAGCGGGGGAGCGGGATTCTTTCCACTCATTTTTTCAACTACCGGCGGGTCCTGCAACTTCTTATTTTTACAGAATTGTGCTTTAAATAACGCGGGGACCGTCTGTCTCCCACGGATCAAAATGCTCCTTTTCTCCCTAGGATCGGGTGATCCCCCAGTTGCTGTTGTTAGTTTACCGCTCCTGGGTCCGACTACATCAGGGCTGACCCGAGTCTGCTCCAGCCTGCCAGGACTGTCTGAGGTTGTCGGTAGTCCCCGGGCCTTTCCAGCCTTGATGGCTGCTTTGGGAGGCATCGTAGAATTACCGCTACAGATTCCCAGGATCACCAGGCGGAATGGAAGTGGAGCCGCCCTAATCCAAAACCAGGACCGCCAAATCATCAGCAGAATAACGGAGCCAAAACACTGCTGAAGCCTGCTGAAGACGATGCCGGTAAGTCCGTTTTCCCCACAAATTACTGCCCGGAGGGGGAGAGGAGTTGGGAGAGGGCTGAGGTCCGCTCACTCGGCCATAGTCACGGCCGCCATCTTGCTCGATTCAAAGTAACGCAGGCGGCGTATATGGTCTGGCGGAAAGTGTGCAAGATGTTCAAAATTCATAGGATTAATAACTATACACCCCTCTCTGCTATTCGGATATTACCTCTAATTTTTCAATACCGGATCACCCAAAGATGGAGTAACTTGGGGATCAATACGGTTGGGGATCTGGGCCAGGGAGATCAATTGGCTTCCTTTGCTTTCTTGCAGGAGAAGTACGGTTTAGATAAGCGGGAATTTTTCAAATATCTTCAGATTCGTAGCTTTCTGGACAAGAAAAAGCAGTGTCAGGGTGGAATGTATGGTAAACTACAATTAGTTGAATCAGTCTGTCGAAAATCCCGCATAAGTGTGATTTATCAGTTACTTTTGGAATCCCTCCCTGATGATTTAGCCCACCAGAATGATAAATGGGTAAAGAAATTTGGTAAGGAAGGGATTAATTTGGAGGAGTCACTTGGGGTAGCCAGTTGGACTCTATTATCTGGGAGTCTCCGGAGTCAACACTTTACGTCTATCTTTGATTTGTATTATACACCGGAAAAAGTAGCTAAATGGGGTGGGAGCGTAGGTGGTTCTTGTAATAGATGTGGAGAGCCACTGGCAGATACGGTGCATATGTTTTATTCTTGTCTTCAGCTAGTGACATTTTATCAGGATCTGGAAACCTTTTTGTCCTCGATCCTACATTTCCCTATATCTATTTCTCCAGAAATGGTGATCTTGGGTGTGGGAACGGACGGAAGCTGGTCGTCCGCTGTTATTGGATTTATTTTTATGGTAATGGCTGTTATAAGACTTTGTATTACATCTAGCTGGCTTAACTCAGATCCCCCCACTTTCTGTAGTTGGCGCTCTCGTCTATTAGCTGTATACAATTTAGAATCCTCAGTGTATCGGCTAAAGGGCCGCAGTAGACGAGAAAGGGGACAAAAATTATGGGCTCCCATAACAGATTGGTTATAATAGCTTGGTAATAATGGACCCCAGCACGGGTATCTTCATTTGGACTTGATGCTCTACATGTAAATATACTAAAAAAGTTTACCCCCTCTCTTTTGTTTTTCTTTTTCTGGATTAAGGACGCTTCCTTTTTTTCTGGTATTTTGTCTTTTAGATATTGATCCTAATCATCTGAAACGAATGTGATAGCTATGGTGTTCTTTTTTTTTCTTTTTTCTTTTCTGTATGATGCTCTAATCTTTATGTATGTCTACAACAACATCAATAAAAAATTTTTTAAAAATAAATAAATTTAAAAAAAGGAATACACTGTCGAAATCTTGGATCTTCTGAGTACAATCTTGTCGTACGATATTCTGAAGCTGGAATCTGTACTGGTCGTTCATCATATCGTCCACCTTTTCCAGTGGGGAAGAGCTGTGGAAAACAATGAGCTTCTAAACGTTTTTCCCAAACACTCATGGGAGTTCCCTTTGCTTTCTTCATTTGGAATAGTTCAATAGTGTTTCCAATCAATTCTTTTGAATGTAGAGGATGTATACTGTAATGTTCGTAAATTTCTTCACTCCTGGAGTTGTCCACTTTTTCGATTTGGCCAGTTGAAATTACTCTATCATCTTCTAAAGATATTTCTTGTTCTTCCACATATACATTTTTATAATAAATATTGTTTTGTATAAGATATAACTTAGCCTTTTGAAGTTTGGTGACATCTACTAACTCTTGCCATATTTTCCGACTCTTTGTTGGTACACCATTAACTAGAATAACTACAGGCTCACTTTCCTCTCTCTCTACACCAACAGTTTCAATATTTTTCTTAAAATCTAAAGGTAAATACACAACTCTTCCTTTTAAACCTCTTTGTAAATCTGTTGGAGGCAGCTTACCTGTTTTAGGCTACATACGAACTATAGCCTGAAACGGGTGCACCGATTGAATAAGAATGGACTCATACGTATTTAAATCTACCAGTTCCGGAGGAATAGCTACCAACTCTAGGTCGTTATGTACAGCTCTAGTTGGCATTTTGTTCTCTTCTAATTTGTTGTAACAATATTTACAAATACGTTGATCACTACCCAACTCAAGACGACCTTCCACCAACAAATAAGCACCAAATTGCTCCCACTTATCATTGTTTTCCTTTTCACTTTTTAAATACACATCAACATTCCTAGTTTGACTTCTATAGTGAGTACCTTGACAACAAATACAAACATAGGGGCTGATTACAATGGGGGACGGAAAAGCACTCCGACCGCCGTGGCAGCAGAAATTAACCGTCCGCATATACCGCGGCAAAACCAGCGGTCAGATTAGGATGCACTGCCAGAAAAATACGCTGCAGTCGGATTTGCTGCGGAAAGAACAAAAACCGCCGTTCGACCAGCGGAATGACCGCAAGTGAAATTACGATTCGGTGGCGGTGCCAGCGGAATGATCAGTTGTTTCCGACCGCCGCGATCGCAACAAATGATGAATGGGAGAGCCGGTGGAAGGTCTATTGCATTACGACTGCTGTGGTCACGCGGAAAGAGCAATGGCGGTCAAAAGCAACCACACAACAAGGCTACCAAGTATGGCTGTATATCTGGCTCAGCCTCAAAAAACATCTAACACACCCCAATGACACATCCCCATTGCAAGTTAAAAATACAAATCCCAGGTCAACCCAGACAACACACCTGACATGAATACTCCATTTTGACCCATCCACATAGCTGAGTATAAAGCCAGCCCCTTCCCTGCCCAGAATCCTTTGCACAACTCCAGCACTGAAGGGCCCAACCCCACAGCACAAAGGAGAGGCAAATCAGCACACATCACACCATCACAACCACACACACATCACCACCACCACATTCACACCTGCACTTCTGACCCATTTGCACATCACACACCATGGCACAGAAGAAGATGCCCAAATTCACTGACAATGAGTTGTCAGTCATGGTAGATGAGATACTCAGAGTAGAACCACATTTGTTTGGAAGCATGGTCCAACAGACACCAGTAGCCAGAAAAAATCAGATGTGGGAAAGGATAGTCAACAAAGTCAATGCAGTAGGGACCACCCCGCGCACCCTGAAGGACATCAGGAGGAGGTGGCATGACTTCAAGACCAGGGTGAAAGAGCGTGCCAACAAGAACCATGAGCTGGCTCAGACGACTGCCGGTGGCCCTCCCATTCTACCACTAACAATCAACGAATGGGAGGAGAAGGTGCTTGCCATACTGCATCCAGAGAGTCTCACAGGAATACCCGGGGGAGTGGAGGCTGGTAAGTACCAACAAATGTCTCCCATTACACTGCTATGTACTGTCTTGCACAACTAGAAAGCTACACTTCCTAAACACAAATGCAGTTACGTACAACACACTCTTCCCAACACATGTCTCACACATCTAACATTTCCTTCCTCTGAATCACCCCAAAGGTAGCTAGTAATATTTCCGTGGGGGCATGTGTACAGGCAGCCAGCACTACAACTCCCACCAGGCCCCCTTGTCCCACAGCTGAGCAGGATGGTACACTCCTCCCACTCATAACCATGTGGCAGCCATTGCATTGCTCACCTTCACCTAACAGGTAGGTAGCTTTCTTCACAGGGAGGGGTGTTTGTGGGTGGGAAGCCATCACTACAACTCCCACCAGGCCCCCTTGTCCCACAGCTGAGCAGGATGGTACACTTACCACACCCAGAACCATGTGGCAGCAATTTCATTGCTCTCCTCAAACTTACAGGTAGTCAGCCTTCTCATGCTCTCTTGTCTCACCCCTGAGCAGGATGGACCACTCCCCCCACCCAGAACCATGTGGCAGCCATTGCATTGCTCACCTTCATATAACAGGTAGGTAGCCTTCTGAACAGGGAGGGGTGTTTGTGGGTGGGAAGCCTGCACTACAACTCCCACCAGGCCCCCTTGTCCCACAGCTGAGCAGGATGGAGCACTCCCCCCACCCAGAACCATGTGGCAGCCATTTCCCTCCACTGTGTCACCGAACAGGTAGGTAGTCAGTGCATGCACCCTGCCATCCTTCTCAAAAAGCATGGAGCCAGATGACCACACCAGCACTCACATGTCAGCCAACTTGGCATAGATCCAAAAGCCACATCCAGTGTGCAGACAGCTAAGCGCACGTAACTGTCACAGAAATTAAACTTTGACTCACCAAGTCACATGTGAAAGTAATGCATGGCACAATCATGCACAGCACAGAATGCAATGTGTAAGTGCCATGGTGTCAGAGCATGAAGGCCCATATGAACACGAAACATGCATGGACAATCTGACAAACAAAGTAAACTACATTTTATGAAAAAGGTATGTATAACATTCCAATGGCTAGTTCTTGCTTAGCTGAAATTGATTCCATGAAGAGCAAACAAAAAGACACATTACATAAAGTTGATGTGCCGCAAGTTGTTAGATGGTGACATGTCCTTGTAATTACAGAATCTGTACGTGGCACATGGTTTCTATTCACATGTCACACCATGGATAAGTAATGTATGTACCTCAACATCATGTCATGATGCTCGGTATCTTGCTGCCATACCAAGTGATTGTAATGTAAAGTGTTTGGTGTATCAAATGTAACATCCAAAAGTCTAACACCAAGCTTGTGGAGTGCACTTCAATGACCATTTAACCTCTGTTCAACAGAAGATCAACAAGCAACTGCAGCAGAAAACCCCACCAACCTGCAGAGCCTGTCTCCCCCCCGTGACATGAACTCTTGGATGCAGACTCCCAACGTTTCTCGGAGGAGCAGCAACAACCTGGCCCCCCCCGGACTGCCAGGGTGCACCACGTCTCAGGCCCTCATTGTCCCCACCACCACCACCACAGCAACAACAACAGCGCTGACCCCTGCTACAATGACCTGTGCGGCCTCCACCACCACCATCACCACTGCTGCCTGCAACACTCTCCCTGCCTCAGTGGTTACCAACACCACAACACAATCAGAGGATGCCAGGGGGAGTGTGCGGGTGCGTCCAGTGCCAACGCCACAGGTCCGTGTCAGCAGGGCAGGTGGGAGGGCAACTGGGGGACAAATACAGGAGGACACTGAGACCGAAGCCCTGGCCAACGCAAGAGTCCTTGATGCATATGAACAGAACCAGGGACAGATGGGCCAGGTTGTGGAAGAAGTGCGTGAGCTCCGCCTGCTGCTGAGGTCCATGGACACACGTATGGGCCAACTTGTGGACCTCATGGGCCAGCTTGTGGGTGTTACGAGGGTCAGACATGCGGCCCAAATGACAGCTCAACCCTCCTCCAGTGGCCCGCATGCTGATACTCCCACCACCTCAGCTGCGGCCACAGAGAGGGGTGAGCTGCAACAAAATGACTCCTCAGACACCGCTGAGCCTGCAGCAGAGGGCCCCCTGCCAAACGCACGAGGGGCCGTTCGAGAAACACCAGGGGAGGATCACGTGGCCATGCACCATCCAAACGCAAGTCGCTGAGCCAGCCATGATGGCACCTGTGTTCCCCTTGACATTGACTTTGTTAACTATCCTTACCCACATTGCCATGTTGATGGCAGGAGTCTGTTGGACTGTGTGACTACATCAATGTGGGGACTACTCTATTTGTCTCATTTACCATCACTGACAACACATAAATTCACTTGGCACAATTTTGTAAATAATCACTTCTCTGTCACAAATACTTATTGTAAATAAACACTCTTTACACACCTATGTCTTTGTGTCAGCTCCATGTTTATCACAGTATGTACAATGTCAACTCAGATTCCAATGTACCACACGCTCTGATTGTGACGAGGCATTGAGAGGGTGAAGGAACCTATACACACACAAGAGAATGACATTTAATTGTCAGGTGATGCCATTACAGCTAAAACACACCACTAGTCATCAACGTACAAAAACCAGCACACATAACAATGAGCAACAACATCAACATAGACCTGAGGTAGCTGGATAAAAATACCCTGTGCCACACACATCAGCCATTAGCCCAGAGCCAACAACAGCCAGCAGTCAAAAAGATCATCCATGCCTTGCCACTACCATCAAAGCCAACAGACAATGTCACTGTTGTACAATGTCACTTACTCTCAAGGGAAGTAGTTGTCGATGAGCTGTTGACACGGGTCAACACCTTCCTCTTCTCCACTATCGTCGTCACTGGGCATGTGTGGGTTTGCAGGGGGGGCATCTGCAGCTCATCATCATCCAGGAGCAGGGGGATCTCCTTGCGCAAGGCCGGGTTGTGGAGCATGCAGCATGCAACTACGATCTGACACACCTTTTGGGGAGAGGAGAATAGTGCACCTCCGCTCTTGTCCAGACACCGGAATCTAGACTTCAGAAGCCCAAAAGTATGCTCCACCACACGACGTGTCCTCGCATGTGCATCATTGTAGCAGCCTTCACCCGGGGTCCTTGGATTCTTCAGTGGGCTCAGCAACCAAGGCCGGTTGGGATACACAGAGTCACCTAGGTGTGACATACAGAGAGCAATTTACTAATATAAACAGTAGCTGAGAACAGCATGTCACACATACAGCACACTACTTGACTCTGCGTACTCACCAACAAGCCATGCACGCTCCGGATGCAGATTTGCCATCAGTTGTGGGATGATGCTGTTACGCAGTAGGTAGGAGTCATGGGCTGATCCGGGAAATCTGGCACAGATAATCATATCCGCATCCGGTTACACAGACGAGACCAGTCTCCTTCGGCATTCACTACGCTGATATCTGTTCGGCGTACCCGCCACCTTGCTTCTATCACCAGGACTCCTTCCATCGTGATTTACCCAGGTTTTAATTTTATCCTGCCATCTTACGGCTATCCTGCCTTTACTCTCCCTCGATACGGACACTGGATGGTCACCCGGTTCTGTTATTCAGGCCATCTACTTTCCCCTACGTCCAGGCGCACCCGCCCATGCTCGCCTCCACAGGCTGCTTGACCTCCAGGTCACGTCTCTACACAGGGCCAGACCTGTCCTCCTAGATCCCCCGACTAGGCATTTCATCTTTCACTGGCCTTGTGGAACCATATTCCTTTTACCTAGCCATATTGGCATTTAACTCGTCACTGTCAATACAGCCCTGAAGAGTCACGGGATCTTTCCCGTATGACGAAACACGTGTCGGCTGGTTGCTCTCTTTTGATGTTGCCTCATTAAAAATCTTTTAACAATTACTCTGGTGTCGACCCAAGCAATTTGATCTTTAAAGAGACTCCTTGTTCCATTTATATCCTCAATACGTGTGCCCGGGACTGTTTTCTCGATAATCATATCCGCTTGGCATACCACTTGCACATTAATGGAATGGAAATGCTTCCTGTTCCTGTACATGTGCTCACGTGCCTGTGGTGGAACCAGGCCAACATGTGTGCAGTCAATGCGCCAACAGCATTAGGTATGTGGCCAAGGTCATAAAAATCACCCTTCACAGCTGCCAATTCATGTCTCCTTGGAAAATGGATGTAGCGGTCCTTGTAAGTCATCATTGCGGACATGACATCACGTAGCACCATGCTGAACATCGCTTGAGACATCCCACCAGCGATGGCCACTGTGTACTGGAACGAACCAGTTGCAAAGAAATGCAGGACCGCCATCACCTTAACTGTTGGTGTCAAAGCAGTCGGATAGGTTCTGCGAGGCCTCAGATGGGGCTCCAACTGACCACATAGGTCTTGAAGGGTAAGGCGATCCAGACAGAATTTTCTTATGATGTCCTCATCCTCCATGTTCGCCAGCACTGGGAACGGATGATGCACATTTGGTCATCTCCTACATAATATGAAAGGGGACACATGTCAATTTAATTCCCCTATGAGATGTGTCAAACATCTTACATCTTGACTGACGCAGCGCCAACAATGACTGGACTGTAACAACAACTTAATGCACAAGTCACATGCAGAGACACCTTGATCTCATGTAGTCATACATGTGGTCAGTATGTACATACTGACTACCTCCAAAACAGATTCTGACTATGTGAAGGGTAAATGGTACACTCCTACATCTTGTGTCCCCAGCCCTGGGAGTAGTTGACACAGCACATGTTGGAAACAGCCACACTGTTGACTTCTACGTAGCTGCTGTACCTGCCACACCTTCTTGCTTAAGTTGCACAGAGCACAACTTTTCTACACAATGAGCACAGTGTGTGTAAGCTGATCAACTACCAAAATCAATACAGCAATGTGCCCAGTGAGATAGGCACATTATGTGGTCAGTCCATTATTACTGTGGATTGATTAGCCATCTCACACATTGAGATGTTCACAAATATGAGACTCCATTACACACCAAATCTGTGTACATGCACAAAAATCTCATAGGTGACATGTGAGGAAGTACATGCCAATGCATGTAATCATGTGCACGTACATGGCATGTGTAGGCATCAGTGAGTTGAATGTCACACTAGCACTAAAAAAACAGGTGCTGTAATACATTGTGAATCTATAATGTTCAGTGATTAAAATTGGCTATTGCCATTGCTAGAGCATATTTTGTCCATAGGTGCGGTATGCGTGCTCCGCCACCGCGATCACGGTCATTGGCCACAATTGAAGGATGCAGGATTGCGGTAGTGACCGCCTGGACCCCGCAGTGTGACACCGCCAATGCCAATGGCATTGCAGCCAATGGGAACCGCGATCGTGGTAGTGCAATCCATATTTGAAACCCGCGGTAGGCGTGCACCACCACTGCGGGCCCGGGCATTGGCCACAATTGAAAGATGCAGGATTGTGGTAGCGACCGCCTAGACCCCGCGGTGTGACACCGCCAATGCCGATGGCATTGCAGCCAATGGGAACCACGTTCGCGGTAGTGCAATACATATTTGAAACCCGCAGTAGGCGTGCTCCGCCACCACGGGCCCAGGCATTGGCCACAATTGAAAGATGCAGGATTGCGGTAGCGACCACCTGGACCCCGCGGTGTGACACAGCCAATGCCAATGGCATTGCAGCCATTAGGAACCGCGATTGCGGTAGTGCAATACATATTTGAAACCCGCGGTAGGCATGCTCCGCTACCGCGGGCCCGGGCATTGGCCACAATTGAAAGATGCAGGATTGCGGTAGCGACCGCCTGGACCCCGCGGTGTGACACCACCAATGCCAATGGCATTGCAGCCAATGGGAACCGCGATCGCGGTAGTGCAATACATATTTGAAACCCGCGGTAGGCGTGCTCCACTACCGCAGGCCCGGGCATTGGCCATTATTGAAAGATGCAGGATTGCGGTTGCGACCGCCTGGACCCCCCGGTGTGACACCGCCAATGCAAATGGCATTGCAGCCAATGGGTACAGCGATCGCGGTAGTGCAATACATATTTGAAACCCGCGGTAGGCGTGCTCCGCTACCGCGGACCCGGTCATTGGTTACAATTGAAAGATGCAGGAGTGCGGTAGTGACCGCCTACCCCCCGCGGTGTGACACCGCCGATGCCCATGCCATTGCAGCCAATGGGAACCACGATCATGGTAGTGAAATACAATTTTGAAACTCGCGGTAGGCGTGCTCCGCTTCCGCGGTCCCGGTTATTGGATACAATTGAAAAATGCTAACCAGGCAAACCAATTGCAGCAGCTGAGTACCACTGAAACAACCCCAGGAGCCTATAAATCTCTGTGAGGAAGCCACACATTTCAATTGCATTCAGACACTGCTGCCTGCCATTCTTCACCACCAACTGCTGCTGTTCCTGTCTCCTGGACCCAGTGATGGCGAGAACTGAGAACATCAGGGCCCGTCCCTTCACCACAGAGGAGCTGGAGGTCCTGGTGGACAAGGTCCTTGCACAGTATGGGAGGCTGTATGGTTCGCCAGATGTACTGGTAACTGTTTCAGAGTTAAAGTTTGAGAGTGCTCAGAGTGCTCGCATGATGTTGCTCTGCAGTGGTATGTGCCTGTGAGTGCAAGTTAATGTGCATGCATCCTTATTTTTCATATACCATGCTCCATACATGGCCTGAAAATATTTGCACTTTGGGGAGGATGGCAACATGGACATTTCTACAGCACTTGTTCAGCAAAAATAAACAAACGTTGGTCTGAGACTGGGTAATGTAAATGTGTGATACACTGCCTAGCATGCTGACTTCATGTCAATGGGGTGTGTAGCCTTATTTCCACAGATCCATGGCTGCATTGAAGGATGGGAGGGACATGCAGTGTTTTTGCAGCCATACAGTTACACTGCTGGTTTGGACAGTTGAAGTCTGAACAAACATTGCCTGTGCTATGTGATGTCATAGTCCATGAGATCTTCACATGCTCATTTGAGACATTACAAATGTATTTTATCCAGATGGTACTGAAGAATGTGTGTACAGTTTTCAAATATCCCCTATGGATATGTGTGCATTATGCACAAGAGTAAAATGCCTGAGTGTAACACTCTTGGTGGTAATTCACCTATGACACATCAGATTAATGTAATTTGGAGATGTCATCCTTCCATTGATTTCATTATGTGTTCTGTCTCGCATGTGTAGGCACTGTTTGACCTCTCATATTGTACATGCATGGGATTTCTCTGATGGCCCACGTTTAACCTCAGTGTGAGTCCCACTGGCCTGCACAGAAACTGCCCAATTTTACAAGGACCCATCAGTAAATGGACTGAGTGAAACATATGTGTTGTCCGCCACCCTATTTCTCAATGAGCTATCTTAGGCCTGAGGATTGCACAAGACAGGACTACACCTTGTGAGAAGAGTGTGAGAATGTAAGATCATGGCCCTAAATGTGACCACCATGACACATGTAGCCATTCACTGGCCAAGGACTTTGAGGGGTGTGTAGTGTTGGACACAGTGAGTTTACCCCGACACATCATTTCCAATGTATTGTATGTATTGCTCACTCACATACTGCATCACAGATGAGGGTCTCTTTCAAATTGGTTTCTGTGCTGGCACTCTGAATGTGTATGAGATGGCCAGGTACTGTGTCCATCATCATACATGTATACATTTCTATGAGATTTTTTGATGCAAGTGTACTACGTGTCGTGCTGTATGGCCTCTGCTCAACATTTATGTATTGGTGTGCTATGTTTTTTCATGCTCCTGTACTGACACACATTGGTACATAAAACAGTGTCACTGAAACTTCCTCTTCTTGTCTCCCATGCCTGCAGCTTAAGATCCACCAGCGTAAGGCGATATGGAGGGCCATTGCACGCAAGGTGCGGGCTCTGGGTGTCTCCAACCAATGGCACACACACTGTCACAAGACGTGGGATGACATCTGTCGGCTGAGCAAAAACGTGGCAGAGATGATGCTGGGGGTGCTCCCTCAGAGTGGCAGGTTGGCGCGCAGGAGCATGACACCAGTAATGGCCCGCATCTTGGCAGTGACACAGCCAGAGCTGGATGGACACTTGAGGGCCCATCAGCTGCAAGTTGGGGGTGAGTATTCAGCTAAGTGTGACTTTGGGTGTGAGTGACTGCATGAATCCCAAACATGAGCCAGTGGGAAGCTCTGTGATGTCTCTAGTGTGATGCAATGGCTTCTAAGTGGCCTCTGTGTTGAGTGCAGCTGTTATGCATTTGTACAACATGTGGTTTCTCATGTATTTAAAACCATGACCCTTGTCATTGACCGATGAGATGTGGCCTTGTGACATATGCTGCAAGTTGAGTGTCATAGACATCACCTGGCAGTGAACAGCAGTGAGCATCATGTTAGTGTGCATTTATAGATGTGTGCTGTGCACAACATAAGATTTGTGACAACTACACAGCTGACACCAATGTGCAACTGTAGTTGTGCTTCAAAGCACAACATGGTGGATATCAGGAGCTTGTGGCCATTGCAAAAGGATATTTGGGAGTTTGTATCTGTGTTGTTCCCTTAAAGTGACTCCATATGTGACAGAGACAACATGTTTAGATGTATACCTATCTCACCTACAGGCACGTAGGTATGCTTACAGAGAATAGTATGTTAGGGTACAAGGAGGCACGGGCCAGCTATTTGGCTGTGTCAACACCACATGGGGCATTACTATCAACTATGCATGTTTCCATGCATCTTCTGATGATTGCATAAATGTTGCACATGCTGACTCTACATGGAGGAGGCCAACATGGGAGTATCATTTTCAAGTTTTGTGCTTTGCTTGCATATGATGTTTGTGAGTATGGCACTATACTGAACCTATGTCTCTGTCTCTTGCAGCATCTACCGAGTGCACGGAAGGACGGGGGACCGACACCGCTGTGGAAGCTTCTGGCACGACTGCTATACATGAGCTCACTGACACTGATGTGACCAGCACCTCGGAGGGGGACAGGAGTGCCCTGGATGATTCCCAACCGGAAACACCAACCTCCACATCTTCAGACTCCAGCAGTGACTCCTCGATGTTGGCGGTCACAGGAAGTTCCAAATCTGCCTCTTCTTCCACCATACATCGTCCAGTGCCAACCCTCCCGGTTGCTCCCACAAGTGCTGTCCGTGCCCGCAGCCCTAGGAAGGATAGAGTCTCCTTCCCCCCAGGCACCGCTGCCCCTGTCTCCCCTGCTGCCCTCAGTGTGGAGGCGGTGGACCTTTTGCACCAGCTGTGTGTGGGTCAGACTGCTCTCCTGAATGTCTTTCAGGATCATGACAAGAAGTTGGCCCAGGTAGTTGCCTTCATGGAGGGGATTCATTCTGACGTGGGTGGCCTACACCGAACTGTCCAGTCTTTGTTCTCCACAGTGACGGCAGCCATTCAGCAGTCACAGGCTCCAAGTCCAGCTCCTGTCCCTTCAGCAACCACCCTGCCAGTGGCACCACCTGACAAGAGTACCCACACGCCAGAACCCTCAGGCACCAAGTCCTCCACACGCAGCACACAACAGCAGCACTCCAAGCGGACCAGACCACAGACACCATCCCCAACACACAAAACAGGCACACAGGAGAGCAAAACCAAAAGCCCATCACGTGACACTCATGGGCATCAGGCCAAGAAGCAGGCATCAACATCACATTCATCAAAATCAACCCCATCCAAGGGCACTCCCATCCCCACACCTGCTCCCAAAGACAAACAAACACTTGCCCGGTCTGCTGTGAACCTGGTGCCTGCAACGACTAAGCACAAACACATTTCTAAGGCAGATTCACCCACAACATCAACTCCCACCCACACCCCTGTGAAGCTGGGACAGGAGAGCAAAGTGGGGGGTTCACCTGGACAACAGGGGATGCAGGGGAAGAGGCAAGGCCACCCCAAGCTTACAACTAGATCCAGCAAATCCCCACAGGGAGAGACACCTGCACCTGATACACCTTTGGTGGAGAGTGAGGCTGTTGTGTCCACCCCAATTCCCACTCCGGCCAAGACACTTGTGGGCTATTGAATCCCAAAGAAGTTGAGGCCCAGCCCTCAACATTCACCCTCACACACTGTGTCTCCCGGAAGCATGTCTCCACCTCCCCGTGCAACCACTCCAACCGGTCCAAGCAGCCCTCAGGCTCCCACAGCCACTGATGCCTCTACCTCAGCTGGTTCTCTCTATCCCAGGTCCCCTGGTCCAGACAATCAGCCACCTCCCAGTTCAACTTCAAGCCAAAGTTGAAGCCAAGTGCCCCTCCCCACACCATTTATCACACAGCTGTGCCTGGACTGCCCATTTGTAGCCCCTGAGCTGTGGTGATTCCCATGGCAGTGGACGGTGTCACCCATTCCCTGTGCAGTTTCTCATGCAGACATGTGCGGACCGGAACTATGGACTGGCCAATGGCCTTGCTGTTTGTTACTTTTGATGCCCATTCCCTGTGCAGTTTCTCATGCACACATGTGCATACTTTTAATTTGTACTGGCCAATGGCCTTGCTGTTTTGTACCTATCTGGGTATTATGTAATAAAGACTGTTACTCCTGTTGTCTGCTTTGTCAATGCCCTTGCTAAATAAAAGGTTTTATGTATGGGTATCGGTTCATGTGAAACATGCCCTGTATGCCACTTTCACATTGGCAATTACTTGTTTTAATTTTTCAGAGGTTTCCAGAGGTAACAGGCACTTTTGTTCTTCTTCAGTCTGAGGCTTGAGGGTGCAATGATGGTTGTTTGTGATGATCTACTCTTCTCCTAATCATTCTGTGTTCCGGTTTGCTAAATTGTACACATGTCATGTTAGGATGCAATACCAGAAAAGAGGTGAATGCTATCCACAGGATTACTTGTGGGGTGGCCAGGGTCCGTCATGTCTGTGGGCTCTTTCTTGATGTGTAGACAGCAGTGTTGATGTGTAGTCATCTTGTGTGGGTCTGTCTTCATAGTCACATGGGTACATTTGAATGTGTGCACTTGAGTAGTCATACAGTGTGATTGGCCTGTCATTGTCAGTAGTGTTGATGTGTATGTGCCCCTGCACATGCCAACTACACACATGTATGACCCAGGTAATGTGTGCCTGTTAGATTACATTGTCAGACATGTGCTTCAGATTGTGGGCCATGTAGGAGTTGTAGGTTGAGCACTGTACAGTGTGTGCTTGCACTCCTGGGGGACACCAACTTGGTGTCGCTGTCAGTTGTGAGTATGCAGAGTGTGTCACTGCAAAGTCTGTGTTGTGTTCTGTTGATCAGCCATGGATCTTGTTTAAGTTTGTGCTCACTGTGCTGACCTGCTCAGCCACACTGACATTATTTGTCAGTTTTCTCATGCATTGCTGTCACTTGGCACATTTTTGGGTCGAGTATAGTATGTGGTATGAGGAGTCATACCATCCCTTATAGGTGCTTCTGATGCCTACAAATTGTGAGTTACTCCTCTATGTGTTTGTGGACTGTACACTCCTCACCTGTCCAATACTGATGTACACACCACTTCAATCTCATGTCTTCCACCCCATGCCTTGCCAGTGTGTGACCCTCCCCACCACTTCATAGTGTGACACTGTACTGTGTGAGGATGATCTGTGTACAGGACCAATGTACCACTCAGGACAGTTTCACAATTAGTTATGTGTTATTTTCTTCTACTTGTTTGCAGTCATGGTTGCTCATGTGCAGTGCATATGTTTGAGCAGCACAGTCCTCTAGTCATGTTGTTTGCATCTGGGTTTCCCTGAGTTGTGCATCTGTGGGTGATGGCTAAGCTGTATGTCTGTTTGCTGAGGTACTGCTACCCTTCCTGAGTGTGATGTTAACTGTGTGCTGTGATGATTTGTGTTGTGGGAGTTCATGGTGGGGCACTCAGATATGTGTGCTACTGGTTTGGTTGGTGTGCACACACTGCTTAGTGTGCATGCAGTGCTGTCAGTGTATGTTGCCTTGTACTTGCCTGGTGTGCATCCCCCTGACGTCCAGCTGAGATTGCTATGTGATGGATTGGTATGTGCATCTGTTGTGTTTTTGTTGTAGATGGATGCAGTGTTTGGCCTGTGTTGGCTCTTTCTGCTGACAGGTGCAATGTGTGTGTGATGTTCTATTTGCATGACATTGTGTGTGAGTAGTTTGTGCATTGTGATACATTCAGATGTGTGTTGCATGTGTAGTGTGCATTTCTTGTGTGTATGTCACATGCAGCAATGTGGATTCTTGTTCATGAGCTTGTTTTGAGTGCACAATAGTGGTATGTCCTCCTATATTTGACCTGTCACTTGTCAGGATTGTGCATGTGCATGCTTGTGGTACACTGTAACAGCATGCTCACTTGATGACTGGTGTGGTGTCTATGTCTGTGTTAGCTGATTTGTCCCATTGATCCCAGTTAGTGTTCATGATTGGCATTTGATGATGCAATTCTTGTTTGTGTTGGGGTAATTTGTCTGTGCATTTGTCCAGAGTGACAATGTTGTGTATTCCTGTTCTGTCTAGGGTCACATTGCCTATCCACTGTTTGCCTGCACATGGCTGGGCTTGTTGGACTTCTGTGGATGTTGTTTGTGAGATTTGTGTTTGGCTATTGGTTTTGGGTCAGCATTGGTTCAGACATCCCTGAGTGTGTGGCTGACATTTGTAGATGCACACCAGGGTGTGTGATTGATTGTCTGGAAACTCACAGGACCTTATTTGCACCTTTATGTGTGTTTCTCACAGGTGTTGAGTGTTACAGGTGTGAGATGGGTAGATGAGGGGTATGTGTGAAGGTCCTACTTGGGTTTGACAGTCAGGGAGTGTGACAATGAGCCATATGTGTTGTGCTGGTGGCATACACATGTCAAGTAAGTTGACACAGATGTGTGGCTGATCACTGTATGGCTTCTGACACTTCCTATCATTCCTGTGCCTATGCATAGCTTGCATTGCTGTATCCCAGAGATATTGCACAGTTGTCACTTTGGTTTCATTGCTATCACTGTGCCACCCATGTCTGATTTGAGGGCCTAAGGGTAGTGTGATATGTTCCTCCTCTTGCATGTGATGTCCAAATGCTATGTGGCTTGCTCCATGGTTTTCCAGCACTGTGCACTCCACTTTGGCCTAGACCATTTATTGCCCTACATTGCTGCTGACCTATGGTATGTGTATGTGGCAGAGTGTCAGTGTGGGATCATTCTGAGGTACTTGACATGCAGTGTGAACAGTTCAGTGGTTGTTAATATGCAGTGTGAGTCTTCATTTCTTAATTATACTCAGTTTGATTCACATGAGTGGAAGGCAGGTGTGAGGAGGAGGGTTGTCCAGCCCCTGACCTTCTGTGCAGGGTGTTCATCTTCACCCCCACCTTCTCAGTCAATCTACCTTGCCCTTTGATGTGTGAGGTGCGAGGTCGAGCCACACCTGGCTGATAAATTGTGCATTGGGGGGACAGGAGGGGCACACAGCATGTGCATAAATGGGTGTAGGAAGCGTACTGTGGGCTGTGGCCAACTGATGCAGCCCACCATGTGGGTAGGGTGAAGGTATAGCCCTGGGAAGCTGCCCATACTGCCCATGCCTGGCGCCGGCCCTGCCTACTACATTGTGCACAGGTTTTCCCGCGTCTTCACCCCTCGGTGACTTGCCCGGGACATTGCACTGATTTTGCGGTTGATGGGTGACCCGGATGAGGAGGTGTGGATTTCTAGCAGGCAGGACATGTGTGAGTACACTGGGGGATTTGTTCCTGTCTCCACCAGAGTGTCTGATGTGGACAGGAATCGTATTTCAGCACAGGAGTTATGTGTTGTGGTTGTATGCAGAGATGTGTTTTTACGTACCTGCGGCGTTGACCGCGGCGACGTCTTATTTGCTGGTAGTGGATGAGGTACAGCAGCGGAAGGGCTTGAAGAGCTGGATCCATGGCGGTCAGGAACATGTGGAGGTGGCCGGGATTCGAGTTTCGCTCTCCGCAGTAGTGCTTCCGCCGTCTCCAAGTGGCTGGTTTCTCCGCTGCGTTGTGATGGGCTTTTTGAGGCATCGTGATTTGTACGGCGGTCGTAACGTCATTCTGCACGGCGGTCTTGCTCTATTGGCTCCCTCCGCCACCGTTGCGGAAGGAAATTCCTGGCGGATCCCGAAATACCGCAACAGAAGGGAAATGGGCTATCTTTGACTATTGTAATACGGCGGACACGAGGACCGCCGCAGGAGTGCGGAAATGGACGTTTTCCGCCAGCACCGCAGATGTGCCAAACACCGCCATCGTAATCGGCCCCATAGTTTGAATTTTCACAAGAAACTACCTTAAACTTTGTCATTTCTTCTGCAAACTTCACAGTAGTAGTATCTTCCATCTCTTCTTCAACACCTACACTTATCAAACTCACTTTCTCTACACTCCTCTTGAGGACCAAAGAAACGAAACTCTATATCATCAGAAACTTTTTTACATCCAACACTGAACCATGCAAAAGAGCTGTGCTTATTTCACTTAAAGATAATGCAGGACTTTTTACATAGTACAATCTTCTTACTAACTTCCGCATTTCAGAGTGATGTACTGCTAACATTCTTAAATGATGAAAAGTACTTCGACACACTTTTCTAGAAAGACAAGCCAGAGAATCACCCTGCAAGTTAGTATATTTTCTCACTTTACAAGGATCTAGTCCTTGCAACATCTTAATCTTCTGTTTAACACCTTTTTTTACCATAATCTCGTAAGAAATTTCGTAATATATCAATAGATTCCTGTCGCATACTACAAATACTACTACAATCCCACTTATACACTGGAGCTTGTGTATGTCTGCCTTGAACTTTTTCAGCTATTACTTCTTCCACATTTCTCGGAACCATCTTTTCTTTTTCAATTGGACAGCCGTTTTTAACTTCATAACAACGACCACTGGTATCAACTGCATGAACTAACGTATTTTGTTGAAAATAGCTTTCTTCATTAAAAAAAGGTTCAGTACTAGAAGTGTGCTTCCATTCACCCGAATTTTTTTTGCAAAACTTAGGTGTCCATTACGATACCGGGCGGTAAAAAATCCGCCATCTACCATAGCGGTAGAAATCCGCCCGCCCACACCGTCTGAATACCGACCAAGCAATTACGATGGTGCGAGCCGCAAACCGCCGGCGGCGGAAAATACACAAAAAATACCGCCCGCCCATGTCCGAATCCAAGTCCATCCGCCCGCCACGGACGGAAATACGCATGACAATCCAAAACCGCCCGCCCTGACGACCGAGATACCGGCCGTGAAATTAGGATCGCACCGACATGAGCGCGGTAAATCCACAAATACACCGCCCGCCAGCGTAAACAACAGTGACGGAAATGGACACGGCGGAAGCTCAGGCGGCCACGTCCCTGCACAGAAATCATCCGCGGACAAAAACAAACACACACAACATGGCCAACAAGTCCACACAGCAACCCACGCACAAATACCCAAACACAGTACACATCCCGAAAACACATCCCCCTGGACAAACAAATAAACTACAAATCCCAGAACACCAGCCACAACACACCTGAAAACAACAGACCATCATGACACACCCACATAGGTAAGTACAAAAGCAGCTCCTTCACAGACCACAATCCCTTGCAACACTACAAACTGAGGACGAAAGCACAGAACACAGCGAGACAGAAAGGACAGCAGCACACCACAGACACGCACCCATCACACCCATCACCACCACCACCAAACACCTGACCCACAAACCCCCTGCACATCACACACCACACCAGCACCACAAACACCAAAACACACACCATGGCATCACACAGAATGCCCAAGTTCACTTCCACTGAGCTGATGGTCATGGTCAACGAGATCGTCAAGGTGCACCCACAAATCTATGGCAACCAGGTCCAACAGACACCACTATCCACCAGAAACCGGTTGTGGAGCAGGATCGTAGACCAGGTCAATGCAGTCGGGAACGTGCCACGCAACAGACGCGAAATCAACAAAAGGTGGAACGACCTGAAAAGCGTGGTCAAGAAGAAGGAGGCCAAAAATCAGCAGCTGGCTGCCAGGACTGGCGGAGGTAATCCCGCGCTATTCAAGACCTTCAAGGCGTGGGAGGAGAAGGTGCGAGTCATCATACATCCAGAGATCCTCACCGGATTACCAGGGGAGTCGAGGCTGGTAAGTACAAACAAACGTATACCAGCACACCGCTATGTACTCACATGCACTACCACTATGCCATAGCTCCGAGGGACAAACCCCCCATGTCCAGTACACAATACACAAGACATCACTCACTCATGCAACAGACACTCACACACACAGCCCAAACCTACCAACTGACATAACCATGGGGGCATGTGTACAGTCAGCCAGCACCGCAACTCCCACCAGGTCCCCTCGTACTCCAGAAGCGCTAGAAGGAGCACTCCCCACACCCATGTGTCAGCCATAGCTGCACTAACCGACAAGTAACAGGTAAGGAGCCGCAACACAAAGGCAGTGGGTCGGAGGGGGACAGCTGAAGTACAACAGCCACCAGGCCCCCAGTCCCACAGCGCAGCAAGGTGGAGCACCCCCCACACCCATGCGTCAGCCACTGCAGTGCACACCTGCATCCGACAGGTAGACATCTCACCCCACATGCAGGGGTTCCTGTGGGTGTCAGGCCATCACCACAACTCACAACACCGCCCCCACTCCCACAGACCAGCAACATGGAGCACCCCTCCCGCCCATAACCATGTGGCATCCATTGCATTGCGCACTCAAAAACAACCTGTAGGTGGGAGACAGTACAGGGCGGGGTGTCTGTAGGCATGAGGACAGTATTACGACTGACACATGTGACATGTCACGTAGCAGAGGAACACGCAGCACTGCTCCCTGTCACAATCATGTGACCAATGTGCACACGGACATGTATCACAGAGTCATACCCCACATGACCCATCACAGATACAGCAACACCTAAGGAGCCACGTCTGCATGCACAAGTCCCACTGGAGTACAGACCCACACGGCAGGCACTGTGCCACCCATCACACACATCAGCAACACCATCGACGTCTTGTCCATGTAGTCCTCACTGCCTGTCACCCACACATCGTACAACAACGCCCATGTAAGACAAACCTTACTAGAAGTAACAGCGTGGAACCACAATATTGCACACAAACACCACTGGACCCATGAAACACACAGGCACACAATGCACATTCAACATATCATCCATCTCATCTGTCAGCCCCAGTGTCATGGAAGGTATGTCATCCGAACAGCTGGCCCTCATACAGCAGTCATGCAGAGATATCTGCCCATGACAAATCATGTGCCTGCAGTGACTGAAGCGCACGTCACACTGTGAGTAACAACACACATAATATAGTCAACACCCCAAGAGCACTGCATTGATGCACATGTTCGAGGGCAGCACGCACACCAAGGATTTTGCCCATCTGCAATAGGTCGTGTGGCACACAACAAGCACGAACTCACAACAATGCCACCAATGTAATGTCCACAAATGATGACAGTCAGCAGATATGCCGGGTATGTCAGACAGACACACACACACCTTTGTCTATGCACTGTCATGTTGCCAGAACACATGTCACGTACTGCACCCATGACTCACAGTATGTACCCCAAAACCATATTTCAACCCAAAAGCGTTGAGGGGCTGTACCCCTTTAGCCATCTGTGTTTCTAAGCGTTCCATTTGAACCCCAAAACCATAGTTCAACCCAAAAGCGTTGAGGGGCTGTACCCCTTTTGCCATCTGCGTTTCTAAGCGTTCCATTTGAACCCCAAAACCATAGTTCAACCCACCATCGTCGATGGGTCTGGAGCCCGCATACACCCGAGCCACAAAATGTAGGAGCATAGCAACACACACCCATCGGCATTGCTAATCCGTCCCATGCCACATGTCCACATCACACAGTACCATTGCCTAGCCCACGCAAACACACATCGTACATCCACACACACGCCCCTGGGAAACCTGTGCACAACAGTGCACGAACTGTGAATGTCAGACAACCAATACATACTTTGCTAGGTGCAACACAATGACCTATCACATTCTCCCCACAGGTGCCGAACAGCTGGATGCTGGAGAGGGAGACAGCAGCCAGCACAGCCAGCCCGCAAGCCCCCGACCCGGACTCACGGATGTAGAAGACCTGGACACCTCTTCGGACGAGGACCACCCACCAGGCCCGTCTGGAGTGGCAGGGCCCAACCGCTCCCCAGGGCCCCTCCTACCCACCAACACATCACCCAGGGCTGCTGACCAGTCACAGACCCCTGCTGCCACGGTCGTTGCGGCCACCACCACCGCCGCAACAACCACCACCACCACCACCACGCCATCCCTGGCCACAGCACCTGCGCAAGGGGTGGCACGCCCGTCGTGCTCGACCCTGGGAGCCAGACAGAGGACCGTGGTGACCAATGTGGCGAGTGGGCCGGTCGGTGGCAGCAGTACCGGTGGGAGGAGCAGGGTCAGGCCAACGCCATCTGAGCCTGGGAGCCAAGCCCTGCCGCAAATCTCAAGAGTCCTTGGGGCCTATGAAGAGGCCCAAGGACAATGGGCCAGGTCGGCTGCCGACACGCGGGAGGTCCTTGGGGTGTTGAGGTCCATGGACGCCCATATGGGCCAATTCGTGACCCGTATGGACCGACTTGTGGACCTCATGGGCCAGCTGGTGGTGGGGGAGGGCCCAAGCAAGGCCAGCCACACCACCGCCGCCACCACGTGCTGTGGCGCAGGCTCGTGCAACATCTAGTTCCCCTGCGTCCACAGCGAGTGAGCAGTCCTCAGCCACCACCAGCAGCCCACCAACACAACCCCCTACCAAACGTGGAAGGGGCCGTCCGAAGAAGAAACAGGTGTCCAGAGAGGACTTCGCACGCACCAAACGCCAGTGAGTCAGCCAGCCACCCTGACCACCTACTGCACTGACTTGGACTACGATCCTACCCCACACTGCCATGTGAATGGCATGTGTCTGTTGGACTGTGGACATAGAACTTCATGGGTACACCTTGACCATCACGAAGCCATGGCCGTTAAAACATTGTCACAGCATGCACCACTTTTGTCATCACCTTGCACACAATCACATGTCACCGCTGTAAATAAATACACCTTGATCACAATCTGCATTATGTGTACTGGGTTTATTCAACGATGTGCAATCGCCACCATGAGCAGAAATGCATCTGCTGTGTGGTATGTCGATGGGACAGGAGAGGCTGTAGGGACCTAGTGGTGAAAAACAGAACAAGAGTACAGTCAATGAGTGTGTCACACACTCATCACACAGTACTTGTCACAAACTACAAGCAATGTACACACATCTCACACAGCAACAGGGCACAATGCAACAGCCACTGTCAGTGGCATACTAACCTGGACATGGACCATTGACACACAGCACTCAGTGAACAAAAGGCCTCCGTGACAGAGCACACATATACCTGCACAACTACAGCTACATCAGCCGTCGTACATGGACACTCACCGTCAAGTGAAGTAGCGGGCGATGAGCTGCTGATGCACATTCACAGCTCCCTCCTCCCCACTGTCCTCTTCACTCGACCCGTCCTGGTCTGCAGGCTGGGGCCCTGGTTGATCTCCGTCATCCACAATTAGGGGGATCTGCTTGCGAATAGCCAGATTGTGCAGCAAGCCACTACTATCTGGCACACCTTCTGTGGGGAGTACACCAGTGCGCCCCCTGTGCGGTCCAGGCATCTGAACCTGGACTTGAGGAGGCCAAAGGTCCGCTCAACCACACGTCTGGTCCTCCCATGTGCCTCATTGTAGCGGACATCAGCTGGGGTACGAGGATGTCGTAATGGGCTGAGCAGCCAGGGCCCATTCGGGTAAGCAGAGTCACCTGGATGTGAGGGACACAGAGAATCGTTGCAATTCCAACTGGACACAATACAGCATCGCACAGCCAGCACGCTACACTACTCCACATACTCACCAACAATCCAAGCACGGTCCCGTTGCAGTTGGTCATCAGACGTGGTAGGATGCTGTTGCGCATGATGTGCGCGTCATGTGCCGATCCTGGAAACTTCGTACACACGTGTGAAATGACCATGTCCGCAAGGCACACCACTTGCACATTCAGGGAGTGGGTGTGCTTCCTATTGCGGTAGAGGTGCTCAGTGGCCTGTGGTGCAACAAGGCCAACATGGGTGCAATCTATTGCACCAACAACGTGGGGGATCCGTCCAAGGGCATAGAAATCACCCTTCACTGCCGCCAATTCACGAGCCCTGGGGAATCGTATGTACCTGTTCCTGTACAGCATCATAGCTGACAGTACATCCCTCAGCACCATGCTGAACATGGGCTGGGACATCCCACCTCCACTGCCCACTGTGTGTTGGAATGACCCACTTGCGACGAAATGCAGTGCAGCCATCACCTTAGCCGTGGGGGTGAATGCAGTAGGATACACCCTGCGAGGACGGAGGTGGGGTTCCAACAAGGCACATAGGCGATGCAGGGTGGGTCGGTCCAGACGGAACTTCCGGATCACCTCCACATCCTCCATGTTTGACAGCAATTGGTAGGGGCGATGTATGTTTGGCCTCCTCCTTGGAAAGATGGAAGTGGACACATGTCAAAGCAACACGCCACAGGGCATTTACACATACACAAATCAGAACTGACTGACCAAGCAATTGAATCACAGAACAGCTGACAAGTAGGGACAGCACAGCCACAATACACATACACAGGTCCCCTACCAATTGCAATGGGCAGTGACACACACCATTGCTATGAGCATGCACATGGGGAGTTAGGCCTTAACAACTTGTAAGGCATGCTGATGGAAACAGACTGCATATTCGGAAAGCTGCAACACCACGGCAACATGACTAGCTGCTGTGCATCACACTGCTTCCGAGGCTGGGTGTGTAGGGCACACACCAACAACGCTATGGACACAGGCTGTGCGGCCAAAACAAGTGGGACCTGTGGCACGAGGGGATATGAGACAGTCATTGATGTGCCTACTGCACCCTATGTACAGCACTGTACGGATCACACCTCCAGAAACATTGACAGGTGTACACATTGACAGCTCCATGCCAACACGGCTGTGTGATTGCAAATACACATCACAAGTGACACGTAACGTCGCACGTGCCAAGTGGCAGATGTACATAGTGAAAGATGGCATGTGTGTGCATATGCATATCCCATGCTCCCATGCCAATGTGTACATGATGATATGCCAACAGACATGTGGAGGCTGGCCACTGGCCGTCCCTGCCTATGCACACAGCATGTTGTGGCCCCGTCCATTGTGGACCTGCACCCACACACAAATCATGGCCACACCTGCAGATGCATTGCGCACATTAAACTGTGTGGTGCACATGGCATCAGCGGACTGTACCCGCCATGGGCCAGGCCCTTACGGCCAACTCCAATGACCCTCGCGGTTGCACCCTGCGTGTTCCACCATGGAGGTAAGCGTCCCGGGCCAGCTGGGAGCAGGCCATCGTCTGCAATTGAAGCTGGCAGACATGGTACACAAATTGCAGCAGCTTGGACCCACTGAAACTGCCCCAGGGGGCTATGTGAGTGTGTGAGTGAGACCGGCATTACCACAGCTACCTGGGACTGCAGCCTGGCACCCCTCAACAACACCTGCTGCTGCCACCTCTCCACCTACACGTGGATGACGCTGAGGATATGTCCAGGTCCACTCACCAGCGAGGAGCTGGAGATCCTGGATTCCGAGCTCCACGCACACTGCACATGGCTATTCCTTGCGAAAGTTGTGTGTGTGAGACAACTGCAGTGGGTGTGGGAGTGTGGGGGTCACACATGTCGTTGATCCGCAGCACTATGAGTCAGAGCCTGTGGTGTTCAAACATGCACTGCTCACCATGCTGACTGCAGGTGGCAGTGGTATGTGAGCTCTCGGGCGCTTTGACATGTCTGTCCCTCCCGAGTGGTGGTACATGGCAACTTCATGTCAGACATCCAGTGACACAGACAATTGGCAATGCAGGTCTCAGTGCACTTGTTGCTCGTGTGCATGTCAGGCTGGGGCCATGCTGCCCTTCTCAGTCCCAGCAGGCCTGGCCTGCACATTGACTGCACAATGCCAGTAGGTGACAACACAGAATGACTAGTGGGTTACATGTGTCACCTGTTCAGCACTCTCCGGATGAGCGCAAACTCAGCCCTGTACATTGGTCACACCATGCCTCGTGAAAGGGATGTGTGTGTGAGGTACTGCCACTGAATGTGACCACCGTTGCGGGGTGGGCCATGCGCAGGGCGAGTACGTTGGTTGTTGCGCAGTGTTGGTCACAGTGGGTACACCAACAAAGATGTGTTGCCTTGTGAACTTTTGCTAGGTCCGCCTGACAATGGACAGTAGATGTGGGCAGACTACACATTGGTCGATGTGCTGTCTATATGCATGTGCCTTCACACCAGGCACAGCTGCCCCTGCACATGTGACCCCTGCTGCCCTCAGTGCTGGGTCTGTTGAGCTGATGCGCCATCTGTGCGTGGGGCAGACAGCTCGCCTCACTTCCGTCATTGCCCATGACATCACTTTGCCGCAGGTGACATGGATCATGGAGGGCCCACATGTACGCGTGGGTGGACTACACAAGACTGTCCAATGGTTATCACCCCCAGTCAGTGCTTCGAATGGGAAGGATGTGGTGCTGGTACTCATTTTAATGTGTAGAGTGGGCGGGGCTAGGTGCGGGGCTACATGCAAGACATGGGAAGTTCATCGGCTTACTCACTAGTTGCAATACACACGAGACATGTCTTTTCATGACCACATCAGGGTCATTCCTTGAACTGACTGGAAGTCAAACAGTCATATTTTACCCTGTCCTCATGGCCTCCCCTCGCTCACCAATATATGCGTTAGCACCTGGGAAGCCAGCGCATGCACAAGCAGCTCCAAGCTCGCCCCAGAGAGGCCAAGGAGTGTATGTGTGGGTCCAGTTGAACAAGTGGTCTGTCTCGCAGCATAATAAGTGGCGGGACGCCGTCCACCTGCGTGGTGCCCCGACTCGACACCTGGGCAACATTGACAATGGATGACAGGCTCCGCAGTCCGGATACACCACCTGCAACACACAGAGGCTGTAGCTGCCCTAGCGGCCCAGGCCGCGTCCAACTGGAGCTCATGGACCCACACATTCACTCTTTGGCCTCTCGGGGCGAGCTTGGAGCTGCTTCTGCACGCGCTGGCTTCTCTGTTGCAATGGCATGTAACGTGTGTGGGGATATAGGCAATGAGTGAGATGGTGCGAGCCACCTTCCGTGACGTCACTCCTGCTCGTGATGTGTGCGTCCCCCACTACTTCCATTAGACTTGTGCCATACTACTAATTGAGGATGTGTTGCCTGCGTGATGTGTCCAGGAGAAGCGCGCCATGACATCTCACCCACCATGCTCCACTGCCATCCCGTGCCCTGGATTGCCTGTGCAGGTGGACAATGTTGGGGATACACCTGGTCGACAGGGGATGTGAGTGCCTTGGCAAGGGCCTGGCGGACGCACAGCAGTATCCAGCATGTCCACGGAGGGTGGGCTGACGTCTACACCTGATGCAGGATTGATCGTGTGCCCGCCTGTTGTGCACACACGAGTTCACATTCATCCCCAGACAGGTGGTCTTTACAAATTCCCAGGAGAGCAGCAATGTACTGTTCCGGAATCCTCCCAGCACAGCGTGTTTCAACATTGCATGTGCGCACCTACCCGTCACACCCACCCACCTGAGCCAAGCGTAACTCCCGCTTCACATGACACATGTGTGTCATCCACAGTTGTGCTACTCTCTCAGGGCCGGACCTGCAACTGTCCCGTAGCACACACACAGCACCGATTCGTACTGGCATCCTGTTAGATTGGTAGGCACACTAACCCATCTCCTTCTGAGACAGTGGTGGCTGTGATGGATATTGTGACTGGGCACATGGCTTACTTTCAATGTGTGCATTTGGGAGGTGGTGGTGTGTGGTGTGTGATTGTGGTAGCGTTGGTGTGTATGTGTGTGTCGTGTCCATGTCGACTGCACACATATGTCACCCCGGGACATGGTGGATGTTTGTTACCGTGCTGAGGTCTTTGTATATGATGTGATGGGTGTGTTGTATGTTGCACAGTATGCGGTGTGTGGGTGTGTCCTTGCAGTTCAGGCTGACTCCTACTTGTTATGGTTCAGACGTTGTGTGTGTGCAGGGTGTGTGACTGTCAAGATTGTGTCTAGTCCAATTGTGCATGTCAGCATTTCAGCAGTTCTTGCTCACTGTGCAGTGCTGCCCACCCACTCTGATGTCGTGTGTGTGTTTTGTCAGGCATTGCTGTGGCATGCTTTAGCGTGGCTCCCACTTTTTGTTGCTGAGTGTGTGGTCAGACTGTGTGGGTCATTGTAAACATGTGTATGACTGTGCTTTGTAGTGAGCAGGCCGTCAGTGTTGATGTGATGATCTTTCGGGCGACTTCAGAGTGTGACAAGACCTGCTCCATGAGCTGTGGTATTTCCCTGTGGCCACTGTTGCGGCTACTCATTTGCGTTGACATCCAATGACAGTGGACTACATGGTCATCTCACGACTGCCGTGTACTTCACACACTCTCATCCTCTCTCATTCGTACTTGTGAAATGAATCAGCAGAGACACATTTTTGCTTCAAGCCATGTATTGGGACTTATGTCCTCTGTGATGCAGTATAGTGGACACTACTGGCAGCGAAATGCATGTGGAGGATATACTCAGCATGATTACACATAGCATAGGGTGTAGGGGTACATGTCATTAGTTGTTGACTGTGGGATGTGTGCTTCAGAGTTACAACTGCTTAGCCGTTGCTGTGCTAATGTACATTTGCTAATTACTGTGGAGCTGCTAACTTTGACACAGACAGTATACATTTCGCCTACCAGACCGCTTGACATCATGGGCACAGTACATCTCAGTTCCATGTTACAGGTTTGCTGCTATGGTTACTCATACACACTTGCGTGGAGGTGACATCAGGGCATGGGCTTACGTGCATACAACGGCGTCCCACTTGTTGTTGCAATGTGGTGTCTACTGGACATGACACAGTCACTGGGGTCATGTTGTTGGGGGATGCACTTGTTGTCCATGCAAAAGTCCTGGCACGGAAGTTCAGAGGGAGGTGAGGTGACAGCTCTCACATACTACAGCCGAACGATTACTGTCCACTGACCGGTGCATATGTTTATGGGTGCAGGATACATATTATGGCATAGTTGTACGTGTAGTTATGTCCATGTGGTTGCCATACACAAATCCCATGCCTCTGCCTCCCCCTGTTCATGCAGAGTTACTGGATGTGATGAGGTACAGAGTGCATGTCCCAAAAATATCCGATGTCATGGCAGTGTAGTTGATGGTGTGGTGTTAGTTGCAGGTTGTGTGGTATAGTTGTTGTACTGGTAACTGCTCAGTCCGTGCGGATGCCAGGCATGGGTACGGTGTGGGACATCATTGTTCAATTAGGGGTGTTGCGTCGGGGCCCGACGAATTGACAGGTTGTCAGGAATGCGATACCTTCCAGCAGGGCTTCCATGGCATTGGTGGTAAACATGGATGCCCTCCAATGTAGCGGATGGTGGCTGTCAAGGTGTTGGTCGTAAGTTGTCCCTTGTAGGAGCATGATGGGACATGTTGGATGACATTCGATGAAACTGTGATCCAGAATCCGTTGTGTGGAGGCACAGTGGTCCCATTGCAGTGTGGGTCCGATTGCAGCCACATACGCCATGCCCCCATAGGCTGAACAGACCCTGTCGTGGACGTCCAGGGGTTGAACAGTTGTACCAGGTCCGCCATTGGACATGCAGGGTTGGAGAGACATAAATCCACAGGATAGTGGAAAGGACACCTCCGACAGTAGAAGACGGGGATGACGCAGCTGAACAATGCGATGCGGTAAGTTAGTCGGTAACTTACGTTCAGCAAGGCCAGATTTTCACATCCCAATATCTGTATCAGGTAATGTTTGTACAGCTTCATCTGTCCGGCGTAGTTGGGTAGGTGTGGTGCAAGTGCCATTTTGCTGAAGGGCGATGTGATGGCGTGCTCCGGCTGTCTGTGCAGTCTGCAGAGTGCAACCTCCGACGTTGCTGGGAATTCTGTTATGGTCGTAGGGTGGCAGGGCTTGGGTTATAGTAGCTTGTGCGAAGGATACGGGCCCTCATCCCACATGCTTCTATGAATGGTCAAGGTCAGTGGTGTCTGACTCCTTCCCGATAACTTGCATGTGAACCACATGGGGGAGTGGTATCATTTATTTTTTTCCTTTCGGAATGTTCTTTCATGTTATGCGCTATCTGCCCAGTGGACGGTTCCCTCTGCATGCCTGTGTTGGGCTTTTTTTGGAATAATGACTGTGTTGTCCTGCTTGAATAGTTGAGCTGTGGTTTCGGTGTGGGTATGGAAGGCCATTCAGTGCTATCTCCTCTCCCGTGTGTGGGCGGCACGCTGCGTTTCCGCTATCCGTTGGGCCTTGTGTGTGGGTGTTGTAATTGGAGCCACCTGTTGTCGGTCCCCCGGGATCTTTGATGTTACGTATTGCATGTCTTGGTATTGGGTGCAGGGTGGTATGGGTGTTTCTGTGTGGTACTGGCGTACCTTTTTCCGACGGGGTCCATATTCTGCTGGGTGATGTTGCCGCCGCTGTGTGCTTCGCCATGTTTTGCACACAGGGGTGTGTCCTAACTTGGCGTGACATCACTGACATGTTCGGGTCAGTTGTGTGACGTCAGGTTGGCAACTGTGAATTGCCGGTTGGCGACATGACTGTGGCAGGACTGTCACGTGACATGTGCATTCTAGGTGGGGCTGGTGTGTGTGGTGTTTGGTTGTGACCCTGTGTTGTTTGTGTGCGGCGCATACATGGCGCTGCCGTTGGCCTATGCGTTGTGCGCATGTGTGGCTGCGTCGTCGCCGCTGCGCTGCGGGGCCGTGACGGGGACGTTAGTTCCTGGTCCCAGGTGGTGTGTCCCCGGTTGTTGCGAGTTGTTACAATTTGCCCGATGTGACATTTGTGGGTGCAGTGGTGGATGTGTCGCGTCCACGCAGGGGTGTCGGGGGGCCATGTACAGTTTTACCGCACTTGCACTGTGTGAGGTGTTTGCGTGCCCTTGTTGTGTGTCTGCCTACCTGCGTCTCCGCGGTGCATTGACTCCTAGGTTCTGCATCAGGTAGAGCATGGGGAGGGCCTGCAGTGCTGGATTCATGCTCGGGGGTCCGCCTCTTTGGTATCCGTACTGTGCGGTCGGGTTTCCGCCTTGCTTTCACGTGCGGTGTCTCTTAGCCGGGGAGCTGTTTGGTTGTGGCATCGTAATTTGTACGCTGGGCGGTACGTGATTCCGTCGGGCGGTGTGTCTCCATTGTGCCGCGCCGCTACGTGAATGGGCGCACTTTGATGGCGGGCGGCGTCGCTGGCTTACGGGCGGTGTTTGGCTGACTTTTCACATCCTAATTGGGCGGGCGTGTGGGCTGCGGCGGGCGGACGGTAACTGGTGGTTTTTCCATCCGCCAGCACGGCGGTGGTGCTTCCGCCCGCCATCCTAATGGGCCCCTTAGTTCTATTCACCAGTCTTTTTCTTTTACTTTTCTCCTTCATAAAGTGCATTGTTTTATTCAATGTTTTCATTCTCTTCAATACTAATATAAACAATCTTCTTTTCAAATCAAAAGCCTTTTCGACTACACTTTCAATCTGTTCTTTTTTCTTGTAAAATGCTGATTTTCTTTCATATTTTTTGCAATCTTTCAATAAATTTTGTAGTACTCTACTTTTATACATTCTCTTTCTAATGTCGTTATATTGTTTCATCCTTCTTTCAACATAGATTGTTTTCCCATAACCTAATTTTTCATTAATATGTCCTTTTTTCGTTTCCTTCTGAATGGTTGTACTACTTTTCTTTTTCTTTTCCCCATTTTGAAAATTCATTACATTCTTTATAACTCTTTTAGGGGCACATTACGATGGCGGGCGGAAGCACCACCGCCGTGCTGGCGGATGCAAAAAGCACCAGTTACCGCCGGCACGCAGCAGTCCACACGCCCGTCCAATTACGATGCGAAAAGTAGGCCAAACACCGCCGGCAAGCCAGCAACACCGTCCGCCATCAAAGTGCGTCCGTACACGTAGCGGCGCAGCCCAACTGACACACACCGTCCGACGAAACACGTCCCGCCCGGCGCATAAATTACGATGCCGCAAACAAACGGCTCCCACGGCCAAGAGATACCGTACGACAAACCGAAGCGGTAACACGGATGCCGAGCACGGACAACGAAGAAGCGGCACCCCGAGCATGAATCCAGCACTGCAGGCCCTCCCCATGCTTCTGCTGATGCACCACCAAGGACGCAACGTACCGCGGAGACGCAGGTAGGCACACACACAACAAGTGCACGCAAACAGCGCACACAGTGCAAGGGCGGAAAAGCGGACAACCCCCACCAGCGCGTGTACACAACACATCCACCATTGCATCCACATATGACACACAGGCCAAATCGTAACATCGCGGAACACATGTGTACACACCACCTGGGACTAGGAACCAACCACCCCGTCACGGCCCCAAAGCGCCGATGACGCCGCCACACATGCGCACAACGCAGAGGCCAACCGCAGCGCCATGCATGCGTCGCACACAGACACAGGGACACAACCAAGCAGCACACACATCAGCCCCACCCCGAACGCACATGACACGTGACAGGCCTGCCACAGACATGTCCCCAACGCCCAATTCACGGACAACACCCAACGCCACACAACCGACGCACACATGTCAGTGAAGTCACGCAACAGCAGGACACACCCCAGTGTAACAAACATGGCGAAGCACACAGCGGCGGCAACACCAACTAGGAGAAGCAGGGCCCCTTCGGGAAGAGGAGCGCCAGTACCACACTGAAACACCCATACCACCCTGCACATATGAACAAGACATATAAAACGGAACACCAAAGAGCCCGGGGACCGACAACAGGTGGCCCAAGAATAACATTCACACACAAGGCCCAACGCAGAGCGGAAAGGCAGCCTGCCGCCCACACAAGGGAGAGCAGACAGCACTGAATGACCTTCCATTCCAACTCCGAAACCACAGCCCTACGACAGAAGCCGGTGAATACAGCCATTGTCCAAGAATAGACCAACACAGGCATGCTGAGGAGACCGACCACAGGGCAGATAGCGCATATCACAGAAGCACACAACGGACGGGGTAGAAAGAAGAAAACACTCCCCCATGTCGGCCACATGCAAGTTAATTGGAAGGAGTCACACATCACTGACCTTGAACTGTCTGAGAAGCATGTGGGAAGAGGGTCCGTGTCCTCCAAACAAGCAAACAGAACACAAGTCCTGTCTCCCTACGACTACACAGAGCTCACAGCAACCTCGGAGCGTGCACATTGCAGACTGCACACACAGCCGGAGCACGCCACCACAACGCACCGCTGGGAAATGGCAACCGCAACACACCTACCCAACTACGCCCGAACAGCTCAAGCTGTACAAAACCAACCTGTTCCATACATTGGGATGCGATCTCCTGTCCCTGCTGAACGTAAGTTACCGACTGACTTACCGCATCACATTGTTCAGCTGCGTCATGCCCGTCTTCTACTGTCGGAGGTGTCCATACCAGCATCCAGTCGAGATATGCCTCTCCAACCCGGCATGTCTGAAGGCGGACCTGCTACCACTACTCCTCCCTCTGGACGCACACGACAGGGCCTGCTCTGTCTATGGGGGCATGGCGTATGTGGCCAACATCGCACCCGCACTGAAATGGGACCACTGTGCCTCCACACGACGGATCATCGAGAACAGCTACATCGAATGTCACCCAGCATGCCCCATCATGGTCCTCCAAGGGACAACTTACGAACAACACCTTGACAGCCACCATCCGCTACATTGGCTGGCAAACATGTACACCACCAATGACATGGAAGCCCTGCTGGACGGCATCGCATACCTGACAACCTGTAAATTCGTCGGACCACAACGCAGGTTCCCCGAGTGACCTATGATGTCCAACCCCGCACCCATGCTTAGCTTCCGCACGGACTGGCCAGTCACCACCACAACAGCCATACCAAACGACCGGCAACTGTAACCACACCATCAACGACATCGCCATGACATCGGATATGACCGGGACATGCACACTGTTCCCCATCACATCCAGGAACACCGCATGCATCGTGGGAGGCAGTGGCATGGGCTCTGTGTATCGCACCCACATGGACGGAACTGCACGAACAACCAGGACACGACATGGATCCATCGCCCATGGACACACACACCGCTCAGTGGACATGAATAGGTCGCCTGGAGTCTGTGGGTGCTGCACCCCTCCCACCCCCGCCCCGGGAATCCCATACCAGGACCTTTGCATGGACGACAAGTGCATACAACAACAACACGACCCCAGTGACTGTGACATGTCCAGTAACCACCACAGTGCAACAACAAGTGGCACGCCGCTGCATGCACGCAAGCACATGCCCTGATGTCATCTCACATGCACGCGTGCATGAGGAACAACCGCAGCAAACCTGTCACATGGAACTGAGATGGACTGTGCCCATGATGCCAAGCGGTCTGGTAGGCTACATGTATACCGTCTGTGTCAAAGTCCGCAGCTCCGCAGCCATACGTAAATGTACATTAGCACAGCCTTGGCCAAGCAGATGTCACTCTGAAGCCCACATCCCACATGCAACAGCCAATCACATGTAACCCCACACCCTATCCCATTTGCAATCATGCTCAGTATATCCTCAACATGTATTCCGCTGCCAGTAGTGTCCACTATACTGCATCACAGAGGACAGAAGACTCAATATAATGTTTGAAACCAAAACTGTCTCCGCTGACTCATTTCACAAGTACGAATGAGAGAGGATGAGAGTATGTGAAGTACACGGCAGTCGTGACATGACCATGTAGTCCACTGGTATTGGATGTCAACGCAAATGAGTAGCACTACTGTGGAAGACACACATGTGTCGTGTGAAGTCGTATGGACGCAGTGCTCAGGTGGGTGGGTGCGACGGGTAGATGCGCACATGCCAAGTTGGCACACGCCGTGTTGGGAGGGGTCATGAACAGTACACCACCGCTTCCCTGGGCATTGTGAGAGGACACCTGTCGGGGGGGAGTGAACACGTGTGTGCACAGCAGCCGGGCACACGTACAAAGCGGTACCAGGCGCACCTCAGCCCACCCTCTGTGGACAAGCTGGATCCTGTTGTGCGCCCGCCATGCCCCTTGACAAGGCACACACAGCCCCAGTCGACCAGGTGTAACCCCAACATAGTCAATCCGCACAGGCGATACAGGGCACGGGATGGCAGTGGAGCATGGTGTGTGAGAGGTCTCCTCGCGCTCCTCCTGGTCATATCATGCAGGCAATAGAACCTCAACGTCTAGCATGGCACAAGTCACAGGGAAGTGTAGGGGGGACGCACCACAGCACGAGCAGCACTGACGTCACGGGAGGTGGCTCGCACCATCCCATCCATTGCCCATCATACCAACCACGCCACATGCCATTGCGACTAAGTGCAAGCGCGTGCGCCACCACCCCCGAGCCCTCCCCAGAGAGGCCAAAGAGTGAATGTGTGGGCCATCAGCCACAGACGGACGCGGCCTGGCCGCAAGGGCAGCCACAGCCACTGGGTGTCGCAGGTGGCGGATCCGGAAGGCGAAGACTGTGATGCATAGTCCATGCAGGCCGGGTCTCCATTTGGGGCACCACGCAGGTGGACGGCGTCCCGCAACACATCATACCCTGAGACAGCCCACTCGTGCAACTGGACCCACACATACACTCCTTGCCCTCTCTGGTGCAAGCTTGGGGCTGCCTGTGCAAGCGCTAGCCTCGCAGGTGAGCATGCATATGTTGGGAGCGAGGGGAGGACATGAGGGCTGGGGCGAAGATGACTGTATCACTGTCAGTGAGTACAAGGGATGACCCAGATGTGGAAAGGAAGAGACGTGTCCCGTGTGTACTGCAACTAGTCGCCAATCCAACTACCCCCTCATGTCCGGAATGTAAGCCCGCACCTAGGCCCGCCCATCCGCCACATCGAATATACCACCAGCACGACAACCTTCCCATTCGAAACACTGACTGGGGGTGGCGACCAGTGAACAATCATGTGTAGCCTACCCACGCGTACATGTGGGCCCTCCATGATCCATGTCACCTGCGGCAAAGTCATGACATGCGCAATGAGGGACGTGAGGAGAGCTGTCCGCCCCACGCGCAGAAGGTGCATCAGCTCCACAGACCCAGCAGCGAGTCCAGCAGGGGTCACATGTGCAGGGGCAGCTGTGCCTGGTGTGAAGGCACATGCATATAGACAGCACATCGACCAATGTGTAGTCTGCCCACATCTACAGTCCATCATCATGCGGACATAGGAATTGAACACAGGGCAACACATCTTAGTTGGTGCACCCACCGTGACCAACAATGCGCAATCATCGACGTACCCGCCCTGTGCATGGCCCCCCACCCAACGGAGGCACATCCAGTGCCACCATCCCACACACACAAGCCTTCCACGGAACATGCTGTGTCCAATGGTCAGTACAGAGTCAGCGCCCATCTGGTGGAACCTGAACAGGAGACACATGCACACACATGCCAGCTCCCACTATGTACGTCTGCCACCTGGCACGTGCAATGTAACCTCTCACCTGTGACATGTGACTGCAAGCACACAGCCGTCTTGGCATGGGGCTGTCAATGTGGACACCTGTCAATGTTTCGGGAGGTGTGATCCGTACAGTGCTGTACATAGGGTGCAGTGCTGACACCTACTACTGTCTCATATCCCCTCGTGCCACAGGTCCCACTTGTTTTGGCCGCTCAGCCTGTGCCCACATCGTTGTCGTCGTGTGCCATACTCATCCAGCCGCGGAAGCAGTTCCATGCTCAGCAGACATTCATGTTGCCGTGGCGTTGCCGCTTGACGGATATGCAGTCAGTCCCCATCAGCACGCCCTGCAAGTCATTGGGGCCTAGATCCCCATGTGCATGCACATGGCAGTGGTTTGTATCACTAGCCATTGCCATTGTTGGGAGACCTGTGTAAGTGTATTGTGGCCGTGCCGTCCCAGCTTGACAGCTGGGCTGTGGCTCATGTGCTTGCTCAGTCATGTCAGTGATGTGTATGTGAAATTGCTATGTGTCGTGTTGCATTGACATGTGTCCTCTGCCATTGTCCCTAGGCGGAGACCGAACATTGACCGCCCATACCAATTGCTGGCGGACATGGACGATACAGAGGTTATTAGGAAGTTTCGGCTGGACAGGCCAACCCTGCATCGACTGTGTGCCATGTTAGAACCCCATCTCCATCCCCGCAGGGTGTATCCGACTGCTGTCACCCCCACGGCTAAGGTGATGGCCGCCATGCATTTCTTCGCCACTGGGTCATTCCAGCACACAGTGGGCATTGGAGGAGGGATGTCCCAGCCCATGTTCAGCAAGGTGCTGAGGGATGTACTGGCAGCCATGATGCTGTACCGGAACAGGTACATCCGCTTCCCCAGGGCTCGTGAATTGGCGGCAGTGAAGGGTGCATTCTATGCCCTTGGCAGAATCCCACACGTCGTTGGAGCCATTGACTGCACACATGTCGGACTTGTTCCACCACAGGCCACTGAGCACCTGTACCGCAACAGGAAGCACACGCACTCCCTGAATGTGCAAGTGGTGTGCCTTGCGGACATGGTGATCACCCACGTGTGTGCAAAGTTCCCAGGCTCGGCCCATGACGCACACATAATGCGCAACAGCATCTTGCCACGACTGATGTCCAATATGCAACAGGATCGTGCCTGTATTGTCGGTGAGTATGTGGAGTGGTGTAGCGTGCTGGCTGTGCGATGCTGTCCCCTGTCCAGTTGGATTAGCAACGGTTCTCTGTGTCCCTCACACCCAGGTGACTCTGCGTACCCGAATGGGGCATGGCTGCTCAGTCCATTGAGGAATCCTCGCACCCCAGCAGACGATCGCTACAATGAGGCACATGGGAGGACCAGACGTGTGGTCGAGCGTACCTTTGGCCTCCTCAAGTCCAGGTTCAGGTGCCTGGACCGCACCGGGGGTGCGCTGGCGTACTCCCCACAGAAGGTGTGCCAGATAGTGGTGGCGTGCTGCATGCTGCACAATCTGGCCATTCGGAAGCAGATCCCCCTCATCGTGGATGACGGAGATCAACCAGGGCCCCAGCCCGCAGACCAGGACAGCTCGAGTGAGGAGGACAGCGGAGAGGAGGAAGCTGGTAATGTGCGTCAGCAGCTCATCGCCCGCTACTTCACTTGACGGTGAGTGTCCATGTACGACGGCTGATGTGGCTGTATCTGTGCAGGTGTGTGTGTGCTGTGTCAGGGTGGCCGTTTGTTCACTGCGTGCTGTGTGTCAACGCTCCATGGCCAGGGTAGTATGCCACTGTTGGTGGCTGTGGCATTGTGCCCTATTGCTCTGTGCGATGTGTGTACATTGCTTGTAGTTGTTGACATGTACTGTGTGATGGGTGTGTGACACACTCATTGAATGTGCTCCTGTTCTGTCTCCCACCCCTAGGTCCCTACAGGCCCTCCGGATTCAATTGCCATGCCACGCATCAGGTGCCTTTCCGCCCAAGGTGGCCGTTGTATTCCGTACAAATAAAACACAGGGCACAAACAGCAGTTAGTGAAAAAGGTGCATTTATTACAAACTGTGACATGTGATTGTGTGTAAGGTAATGACAAAAGTGGTGCGTGCAGTGACAATGAGCTGTCGGTCATGGCTGCGTGATGCTCAGGGTGTACCCACTGGTTCTATGTCCATAGTCCAACACACACATGCCATCCAGATGGCTGTGTGGAGTGGGATCGTAGTCCAAGTCAATGCAGTGGCTGGTCAAGGAAGGCTGGCGGAAGGCTGGCTGCCTCACTTGCGTTTGGAGCGTGCGAAGTCCTCCCGGGAGATCTGTTTCCACTTCGGACGGCCCCTTCCACGTTTGCGAGGGGGTGCCTGCTTGCGACATGCTGGTGGTTGAGGTGTGCTCACTGGCTGTGGATGCAGGGGAACTGGACACTGCTGCTCCACCCTGCGCCCCGGCAGGTGGTGGCGGAGGGGAGCTGCTGTCCCTGGCTGTGACCTCACCGCCACCACCAGCTGGCCCATGAGGTCCACGATTTGGCCCATACGGGCGTCCATGGACCTCAGCACCCCCAGCACCTCACGCGTGTCTGAAGCAGACCGGACCCATTGTCCTTGGGCCTCTTCATAGGCCCCAAGGACTCTGGCCATTTGAGGCAGGGCATGGCTCCCAGGGGAGGCTGGCGTTTCCCTGACCCTGCTCCTCCTACCAGTCCTGCTGCCACCGGCCTGCCCACTAGCCACATTGCTCACCACGGTCCTCGCTGTGGCTCTCAGGGTGGATCCAGTCGGCCGGGCCACCACCTGCGCTGGGGCTGGTGCCAGCGAAGACGTGGTGGTGGTGGCGGCGGTGGTGGTCGGTGCGGCGATGGTGGCGGTTGCGGCAATGGTAGTGGCCGCAATGACCGTGGGTGTGGCCGCAATGACCGTGGGTGTGGCCGCAACGACAGTGGCAGCAGGGGGCTGGGAATGTTCAGCAGCCCTGGATGATGGGTTGGTGGGTAGGAGGGGTCCTGGGGAGCGGCTGGGCCCTGCCACACCAGATGGGCCTGCTTGGTGGTCCGTGTCCGAAGAGGAGGACAGATCCTCCAGATCCGTGTGTCCTCGTTGGGGGCTTGTAGGCTGGCTGTGCTGGCTGCTGGCTCCATCCCCAGCATCCAGCAGTTCGTCACCTGTGGAGAGAATGAGATTTGTTATTGTGTTGCACCTGGCGAAGTATGTATTTGTCGTCTGACATTGACAGTTCGTGCAATCTCGTACATGGGTTTCCCGGAGGCGTGTGTGTGGCTGTAGCATTTGTAGTTGTGTGTGCTTGGCAATGGGACTGTGTGCTGTGCACATGTGGCATGGGACGGATTGGCCATGCCGATGGGTGTGTTGCTGTGCCCCTACTTGTTGTGACTCTGGTGTATGCGGGCTCCTGGCCCATCCTGGGTCTGGTTTGTACTTTGCTTTTGGTGTTCAGATGGGACGCTTAGGAACGCATATGGCAACATGGGGGCCATGCCCCAGATTCGCATTTGGGAGGGAATATGCTTTTGGGGTTCAAATGGAACGCTTAGGAACGCATATGGCAACATGGGGGCCATGCCCCAGATTCGCATTTGGGAGGGAATATGCTTTTGGGGTTCAAATGGAACGCTTAGGAACGCATATGGCAACATGGGGGCCATGCCCCAGATTCGCATTTGGGAGGGAATATGCTTTTGGGGTTCAAATGGAACGCTTAGGAACGCATATGGCAACATGGGGGCCATGCCCCAGATTCGCATTTGGGAGGGAATATGCTTTTGGGGTTCAAATGGAACGCTTAGGAACGCATATGGCAACATGGGGGCCATGCCCCAGATTCGCATTTGGGAGGGAATATGCTTTTGGGGTACATGCTGTGAGCCATGGGTGCCGAACGTGACATGTGTTGTGGCAGCATGACAGTGCATGGTTTGAGGTGTGTGCATGCTTGACATGGCCTGCATATTTGCTGTCTGTTGTGATTACTGGACATGGCATTGGACGCATCGTTATGAGTGAGTGATGGTTGTGTGCCAGCCAACGTATTGCAGTTGTCCCATCTCCTTGGTGTGCGTGCTGCCCTGTGCCATGTGCATCACTGCAGTGCTCGGGGGGTGTGGCCCATGTTGTGTGTTGTTGCTCACAGTGTGTCGTGCACTTCATTGACTTCTGGCACATGGTTGGTCATGGGCATGTATCTTAGCGTGACTGCTGTATGTGTGGCAGCTGTGCGGATGACATGCCTTTCATGAGACTGGGGCTGACGGATGGGATGGATGGTATGTTGTTTGTGCATGGTGTGTCTGTGTGTTTGATGGGTTCAGTGGTGTTCGTGTGCATTTATGTTGTTCCGCTCTGTTGCGTCTAGTGTTGTTTGTCTTACATAGGCGTAGTTGTGGGGTGTGTGGTTGACAGGCAGTAGGGGCTACATGGACAGGACTTCAATGGTGTTCCGGTTGTGTGTGATGAGTTGCACAGTGGCTGCCGTGTGGGACTATATTCAGTGTGGCTTGTGCATGCAGACGTGGCTCCTTGGGTGTTGCTATGTCTGTGATGGGTCATGTGGGGTGTGAGTCTGTTGTTCATGTCCGTGTGCACATTGTTCACTTGTTCGTGACGGTGGGCGGTGCTGCGTGTTCGTCTGCTACGTGACATGTCCCAGGTGTTGGTCGTGTTATGGTCCTCATGCCTCCAGTAATCCAGCCCTGTCCAGTTTCCCACCTGCAAGTTGTTCGTGCGTGCACTGTACTGGATGCCACATGGCTCTAAGCGGGGGTGCTCCATGTTGCAGGTCTGTGGGGGTGGGGGGTGTTGTGGGTCGTGGGGGTGGCTGGACACCCACTGACACCGATTGCTGTGGACCGTGATGTCTGCCTTTCGGCTGTCGTTGTGCACTGCGGTGGCTGACACGTGGCTGTGGGGTGTGGGGGATGCTCCTCCTTGCTGTGCTGTGGGACTGGGGCCTGGTGTGTGTTGTACTTGGGCTGTCCACCCTCCCACCCACTGCACTTTGTGTTCCTGCCACTTACCTGTTACTTGTCGGTTAGTGCAGCTGTGGCGGACACATGGGTGTGGTGGGTGCTCATTGTGGCGCTTCTGGCATATTTGGGGACCTGTTGGTGGTTACGTGGCTGGCTGAGTGTACACATGTCCCCACGCATCTTACAGTTGTTCGGTTTGGGCTGTGTGTGGTGGTGTCTGTTGCATGTGTGTGTGATGTGTTGTGTATTGTGTGCTGGACATGGGGGTGTTTGTCCCTGGGAGCTGTGGCATGGTGGTTGCGCATGTGAGTACATAGCGGTGTGCTGGTATACATTGGTTTGTACTTACCAGCCTCCACTCCCCCTGCTAATCCGGCGAGGATCTCCGGATGTATTACGACTCGCACCTTCTCCTCCCACGCTTTGAAGGTCTTAAAGAGCGCGGGATTCCCTCCGCCAGTGACGGCAGCCAGCTCTCTGTTTTTGCCCTCCTTCTTCTTGACCAGGCTCTTTACGTCATTCCAACGTTTGTTTATTTCACCTCTGTTCCTGGGCAGGGTCCCGACTGCATTGACCTGGTCTACGATCCGGTTCCACATTCTGTTTCTGGTGGCTAGTGGTGTGTGCTGGACCATGTTCCCATAGATTTGTGGGTACACCTTGATGATCTCGTCGACCATGACCGTCAGCTCAATGGGCGTGTACTTGGGCATTCTTTGTGGTGCCATGGTGTTTGTGGTGCTGGTGCGGTGTGTGTTGTGTAATGTGCAGGGGGTTTGTGGTGCCGGTGTTTGGTGGTGGTGGTGGTGGTGGTGGTTGTGATGTGTGCGTTTCTGTGGTGTGCTGCTGTCCTTGCTGTGTCACTGTGTCCTCTCCTCTCCTCTCTGGTTTGCAATGTAGCAAGGGGTTGTGGTCTGTGGGAGTGCTGCTTTTGTACTCACCTATGTGGGTGTGTCCTCATGGTCTGTTGTTTTCAGGTGTGTTGTGTCTGGGGTTCTGGCCTTTGTATTTTTTGTTTGTCCGGGGGGTGTTTTCGGGATGTGTACTGTGCTTGTGTATTTTTGCGTGCCTTGCTGTGTGGACTTGTTGGCCATGTTGTGTGCTATTGGTTTTGTGTGCGGATGGTTTCTGTGCAGGTACGTGGGCGCCATGGCTTCTGCCGTGTCGATTCTCATCGGCGTTGTTTGCGCTGGCGGGCGGTAATTTGTGGTTTTTCCGCGCTCATGTCGGTGCGATCGTAATTTCACGTGCGGTGTGTCGGCCGTGAGGGCGGGCGGTTTTGTGTTGTCGTGCGTGTTTCCGTCCGTGGCGGGCGGTTTGACTCCGACTCGGACGTTGGCGGGCGGTATTTTGTGTGATTTTTCCGCCGATGGCGGTTTTCGGTTTGTGTAATCGTAATGGCGTGGTCGGTGTTCAGGCGGTGTGTGCGGGCGGATTTTTGCCGCTTCCATGCCTGGCGGATTTATTTACGCCGGGTATCGTAATGGGCCCCATAGTTCTCTTCCCAGAAGTCTTTTTCTTCAATGTCACATGTTGTACTTCATCTAATTTCTTCTTTTCTCTTTCCTTGAAATAGAACTGTTTTTTATCTTTTCTTTTCTTTTGATCTTTTCTTGCCATACTCAATCTTTATTACTAATAATGGTGAATATCTGAAAACAAAGAAAAGTTTAAAAACTTTTGTTAAATAATGTAATATTATTAAAATAATTATATACAAATGTTCTCATGTATAAATAAACAAATATATTTAATTGCATTGCAAAGCTTTGTCAGACACTACACAATTCCTATAATAAGAAGACATCACAACCTATACAACAGAATCACAGAGCACAACTAAAAGATTTCTCTTCTGCTACCCAAATCAAATCTAAAGTGCAGTCTGTAGTGCCTGGGTGATTGCATGAGACCAAAGGTACTGCCTGGTTGATTGGAGGAGTACTAGAGTAGTGCCTGGGTGATTGCATAAGTGCATAGGTAGTACCTGAGTGTTTTTTATAAGTGCATAGGTACTCCCTAAGTGATTGGAGGAGTGCATTGATCCTGACAAAGGGATTGGAGGAGTGCAAGGATAGTGCCTCAGGGATTGAATCAGTGTATAGCTAAAGCACTAGTGATTGCATGAGTGCAGGGGTAATGTCTAGAGGATTAAAGAAGAACATAGGAAGTGCCTGGGTGATTGCATGAGTTCAGGGATAATATCTGGAGGACTACAGGAGTACATAGAAAGTGCCCCAGTAATTTTATAAGTACATCGCTACTGCCTAGGTGATTACAGTAGTATTGTGGTAGAGCCTCAGTGATAGGAGGAGTGTAAAGGTAGTGCCTGGGTGATTTTATAACTGCATGGGTACTGGCAAAGTGATTGGAGGACTGCATAGATCCTGATACAGTGATTGGAGGAGTGCAAGGGTAGTGCCTGGATCATTGAACTGGTGTATAGCTAATGCATTGGTGATTGCATGAGTGCAAAAGTAATTTCTGATAATTAGAAGACTAAATAGGTTATGGGTGATTGCATCAGTTGAGGGGTAATATCTGGGGGATTACAGGAGTACATAGGAAGTGCCTGGGTGATTTTATAACTGCATGGGTACTGCCTGGGTGATTGGAGTAGTACTATGGTTGTTTCTGAGTGATTGGACAATTGTAAAGGTAGTGCCTGGGTGATTCTAAAACTGCATGGGCACTGGCTTAGTGGTTACATAATTACAAGGATAGTGCCACCGTGATTCAAAGAGTGCAAAGGTAGTGCCTGGATCATTATACAAGTACATGAGTAGTGGCTGTGTGATCAAAGGACTGCAGGGGTAGTGGCTGCATGATCGAAGGACCGCAGGGGTAGTGGCTGGGTAATTGAAGGAGTGAAGGGGTAGTGCCTAGGTGATTGCATGAGAACAAAGATACTGCCTGGGTGATTGCAGGAGTACTAGGGTAGTACCTGGGTGATTGCATATGTGCATAAGTAGTGCTTGAGTGATTTTATAAATGCATGGGTACTGGGAATATATATGATTGGAGGAGTACACAGATCCTGACATAGATATTGGAGGACTGCAAGGGTAGTGCCTGGGTGATTGAACCAGTGTATAGCTAATGCATTGGCGATTGCATGAGTGCAAAGCTAATGTCTGGGGGATTAGAGGAGTACATAGGTAATTCCTGGGTGATTGTATGGTTCAGGGGTAATATCTGGAGGACTACAGGAGTACATAGAAAGTGCCTCAGTGATTTTATAAGTACATCGCTACTGCCTAGGTGATTACAGTAGTATTGTTGTAGTGCCTCAGTGATTGGAGGAGCGTAAAGATAGTGCCTGGGTGATTTTAAAACTGCATGTGCACTGGGTGAGTGGTTACATAATTACAGAGATAGTGCCAGCATGATTGGAAGAGTGCAAAGGTACTGCCTGGATGATTATATAAGTGTATGGGTAGTGGCTGGGATTAGTGATTAGAGGACTACATAGGTTATGTCTGGGTGATTGCATGACTTGAGGGGTAATATCTGGGGGATTACAGGAGTACATAGGAACTGCCTGGGTGATTTTATAAGTGCATGGGTACTGCCTAATTGATTGTAGGAGTGTATAGATCCTGACATGGTGATTGAAAGAGTGCAAGGATAGTGCCTGACTGATTGAATCAGTGTAAAGCATTAGTGAGTGCATGAATGCAATGGTAATGTCTGGGGGATTACAAAAGTACATACGAAGTGCGTGGATGATTGCATGAGTTCAGGGATAATATCTGGGGAACTACAGGAGTACATAGAAAGTGCCTCTGTGATTTTATAAGTACATCACTACTGCCTAGGTGATTACAGCAGTATTGTGGTAGTGCCTCAGTGATAGTGATTGGAGGAGTGTAAAGGTAGTGCCCGTGTGATTTTATAACTACATGGGTACTGGTAAAGTGATTAAAGGACTGCATACATCCTAACACTGTAATTGAAGGAGTGCAAGGGTAGTCCTTGGATGATTGAACTAGTGTATAGCTAATGCATTGGTGATTGCATGAGTGCAGAAGTAATGTCTAGATGATTAGAAAAGCACATAGGTAATGTCTGGGTGATTGCATGAGTTGAGGGGTAATATCTGGATGATTACGGGAATACATAGGAACTGTCTGGGTGATTTTATAAGTGCGTGGGTAACGCCTAAGTGATTGGAGGAGTGTATAGATCCTAACAGGGTGATTGAAGGAGTGCAAGGATAGTGCATGAGTGATTAAATCAGTGTATAGCTAAAGCATTAGTGATTGAATGAGTGCACGGGTAATGTCAGTGGGATTGCAAAAGTACATAGGAAGTGCCTGGATGATTTCATGAGTTCAAGGGTAATATCTGGGGAACTACAGGAGTACATAGAAAGTGCCTCGGTGATTTTATAAGTGCATCACTACTGCCTAGGTAATTACAGTAGTATTGTGGTAGTGCCTCAGTGATTGGAGGAGTGTAAAGATAGTGCCTGGGTGATTTTATAACTGCATGAGTACTGGCAAAGTGATTGAAGGAGTACATAGATCCTGATACAGTGATTGGAGGAGTGCAAGCAAGGGTAGTACCTGGGTGATTGAACAAGTGTATAGCTAATGCATTGGTGATTGCATGAGTTCAGAGGTAATGTCTGAGTGATTAGAGAACTATATAGGTTATGTCTGGGTGATTGCATGAGTTGAGGGGTAATATCTGGGGGATTACCGTAGTACATAGGAACTGCCTGGGTGATTTTATAAGTGCATGGGTTGTGCTTAAGTGATTGGAGAAGTGTATAGATCCTGACAGGGTGATTGTAAGAGTGCAAGGATAGTACCTGTGTGATTCAATTAGTGTATAGCTAAATCATTAGTGATTGCATGAATGCAGGAGTAATGTCTGGGGGATTACAGGAGTACATAGGAAGTACCTGGGTGATTTTATAACTGCATGGGTACTGCCTGGATGCGAGGAGTAGTACTATGGTAGTGTCTTAGTGATTCGACGATTATAAAGGTAGTGCCTGGGTGATTTTAAAACTGCATGGGCACTGACTGAGTGGTTACATAATTACAGAGATAGTGCCAGCGTGATTGGAAGAGTGCAAAGGTACTGCCTGCATGATTATATAAGTGCATGGGTAGTGGCTGTGTGATCGAAGGGCTGCAGGGGTAGTGACTGGGTAATTGAAGGAGTGCAGGGGTAGTGTCTAGGTGATTGCATGAGAACAAAGATACTGCCTGGGTGATTGGAGGAGTACTAGGGTAGTGCCTGGGTGATTGCATAAGTGCATAAGTAGTGCTTGACTGATTTTACGGCATGGGTACTGGGAAAGTGATTGGAGGAGTGCATAGATTCTGACACGGTTATTGGAGGACTGCAAGGGTAGTGCCTGGGTGATTGAACCAGTGTTTACCTAATGCATTGGTGATTGCATGAGTGCAAAGGTAATGTCTGGGGGATTACATGAGTACATACGTAATTCCTAGGTGATTGCATGAGTTCAGGGGTAATATCTGGGGGACTACAGGAGTACATAGAAAGTGCCTCAGTGATTTTATAAGTACATCGCTACTGCCTAGTTGGGAATAGAGACAGAATATCGAGTTGAAAATGTCGACTTGCACTAATATTGAGTTTGAACTATCGAGATACAGAAATATCGATAGAAAAAATATCGTGTCAAGAATATCGAGTTTAAGGTAAGAAATATCATTTTCAAAAATATCGAAGTCATTAATATCGTTTGCAAAAAGATAGTTGTTAAAAATATCGTTTTTAGTTAGTGTTATGTATTTTAGTATGTATTTTAAATGTATGTGCTCTATTTTTTTGTCTAAGTATTGCTTTTGTTTTTTAATATATGTGTTACATTTTTTGTAGTTATTAATTTTATTTTAATTAAATTTTGCGTTTTAGTTCCGTAGCGGGTTGTGGGTTTATATGGGAATAGGCTGGGAAGTAATTTAACTATAATAAATTAAATAATATTTTTTATTTATTAGTATTTATTTAATTTAGATTTTATAGTGTTAATTGTGGGAATTAATTTATTATTAATTAATTAATCCGCCCCTGTTCTCGACATTTTAGTACCGCCTGACTATGTCATTATCAGATATGATCGGCAAGGTAAAACGGGGGGTGGCATTGCCTGCATTCATCGCGCCAGCCTAACCATAAAGCAATCTCAGAAGGCTCCACCATCTTCCTGTGAGCTACTAATTACAGAAATTTGGAATAAGGGCAAGATTATCTGTGTGCTCCACACGATTTACCATCCTCCTGGGGACAATTTGATCTTCATAGAGCAAATCATGGAGCTCATTAGCTCATGTTCTGATCAACTATACCATATCTTCCTTGGAGACTTTAACCTCCATTGGAATGACACCAATGAGCCCTTAGTCAGCTCCTTTAAGACTTTCCTCTCCGATCTCAACTTCTCTCAGTTCTGTAAGGGACCCACCCACAACAAAGGCGCCACCCTTGACCTCATTATTGCTAGAGACAATCTCATTCAAATGAAGGACATACTACCTTGCGACTGGTCGGATCATCATCAAATTGCCTTCCACATACTGAAAAAGACCACTAGCAGAAAGGGACAACCTCTTAAAGCAAAACAATGGTCTCACAACATGAGAGACGTCAACATCAATGCTCTTACTGCCATCACCATGAATAGACTTCAGCCTCCCCCTAACATGACTAACCTGGATGATCTTTCTGACCTTTACACTAGCACTGTGACTAATATCTTTGACACCTTTGCACCGAAACAATTTAAAAGGATTCCTCTCAAACAATCTAAACCTTGGTTTAATGGTGCCCTAAATGATGAACGCCGCAAACTTAGGCTTTTAGAGAGGTCCTGGAGAAACGAACTGTCTACCGCCAGCCTCTATCAGCTAAGAAAAATGAGAAGCGCTTACAATAAAAAAATCCACATTGCTAAAACTGACCATTTCATGGCGCAACTGGACGGCGCCAGAAACAGACCCAAGATGCTATTTGGAATCTTAAAATAACAAGCAAACCACTCTTCCATCCCAAACCTGTCCTCCGTGAATCCACTTCCTAGCGGGGAGGACTTCACAGTGCACTTCTCTGAAAAAGCTTGGAAAATTGATCTGGAGCTCCAACATGCCACTCCCTTGGTGCCGCCTCTAAACCTCACCACATCTCCAGAGGAGCTGGTGGTTCCTTCGGCAGTCTCCTTTTTCCTCGGCTGTTCTCCCAAAAATTATGCCTCTTGGAATTCCTTTATCCTGCCAGATTACACAGAATTACTCCACGAGATGGCAACTCTTAAACCGGCCAATCACTTCAATGATCCTCTGCCTGCTAAATTTTTTAAAGACCTCAACTTGGCCATTCTACCTCTTTGGTCGCGGATTATTCATGAATCTCTACTGCAGGGGAACATCCCTGATTGCCTCAAAATTGGGCAAGTCATTCCCATCCCTAAGAAGCCTAACTCGGATTTATCTGATCCCAATAAATTCAGACCTATCACAAACCTCATGACGTTAGCCAAACCTCTCGAGAAATGCGTCCACAAGCAGCTCTGCAACCATATAGAGAAATTTCAATTACTGGACCTCTATCAATCCGGTTTCATGGCAGGGCATAGTACCGAAACTGCACTAACGCACATTGTGGATGACGCTCTGAAATCCCTTGATCATAATGTCCCATGTCTTCTGATCCTTCTGGACCTGTCTTCTGCTTTCGACACCATCAAACATGAAACCTTGATTAATCTTCTACAACATAGGATGGGTTTAAAGGGACCGGTCCTCAAGTGGTTTACCTCCTTCTTACACAACCGCACTAAAAGGATTAAACTCAACCAGTCCCTTGCTTCCAGTACCCAAGTCAGGATTGGAGTTCCACAAGGATCCGCAATCTAGCCCACGCTCTTCAACCTTTTAATGGAGCCACTCACTGTCATTCTGAACCAGTCTAACATTCATTACCACATGTATGCGGATGACACGCAACTTTACTTGAAGATCTCCTCTCTAGATGACATTAAAACTCTAAATGAGGCTCTTTCGCAAACTCAACAATGGTTAGCCCAGAACCATCTTTTATTGAATACCCTCTAAACTGAATTCCTGTTGATTGCCCCCCACAATCACTTTGCACCTACCCTGGACTGGCTAAAGCAACTCACAGCTCTTAACTGCACCCCGCTCGTGGTTGATTCCGCTAAATCGTTAGGCATTACCTTGGACAAATTACTTAATATGCAAGCTCACATCAGTGCCACTATTAGGGGTGCCAACTTTTATCTTAACACCCTCAAGAAAATCAAATCTTTTCTTCCGACCGAAGACATACAACCTGCAGTACGATCCCTGGTGATCTCACGTCTTGAATATGGGCTGGTAACCCTTGCGGGGCTGCCTAAAGCGAGCTTGGCCCCCCTCAGAGCCACACTCAACGCATCGGCCAGGCTCATCACAGGCTCCAAAAAACACGATCACATTACACCGGACCTTGTGCAGCTTAACTGGCTGTCTATTGAAGCGAGGATTCGTTATAAAATAGCTTGCCTCACGCATAAAGCCTTGCATTATAACACTCCGGCCTATCTGGCGAACAAGCTCGTTCTTTCTGGCTCGAGTCGGAACTTAAGAAGTACGTCCACACTTCTCTTGAAACCTCACAAATTTAAGAAGAAAAGTACGTACAAACGTGCTTTCTCCGGCCTTGCACCTAGAATTTGGAACGCTCTTCCTACTGAGATTAGAGCCAATCCTTCCACTGCCTATTTCAAGAAACAGGCCAAATTGATATTTCTGAATGATCATTAACTGCATCATCGTGTTCTCTTTTGCATGTAACCTTGTTTACAGACCTGACATTTTTTTCCCAACTTAGGGGCCTATTATGATGGCGGGCGGATCGCCACCGCCGGGCCGGTGGTGGCTACCGCCGGCCTGGCGGTGGCGATCCGCCTGCCATCTGTACCTGATTTACCCCCCGCCATATTAGTATGGCGGGGGGTACCGCGGCAGACAGAAAGACCGTCCGCCGCTTTTCCACCGGCAGGCAATCGTTACGGTTGCCTGCTGTGCGGATCTGGGGCATAACATGGTAGCGGTGCCGAGCAGGCACTGCCATCCATATTATGACATGCAAATTTAAAGGCCTTTCCACGGCGGCGATGCCGCCATGGAAAGGCCTGCGGAAATTGCTTTTGCGGCCCGTTACAGGCCACCAGGGAGTTGGGGGGGTGGGGGCTGCACTTGGGGGGTACCTATGGTACCCCCCTACATTGCCATACACAAAGTGGCAGGCACTGCGCGGTGCCTGTCACGTTGTGCATGGCAATGCAAACCATGCACTTTTAACATTGCAGACGGAGCTGCACCCAGCAGCATCGTCCGCAATGTTAAAGGCCAGAATGCGCCCGCCAGTGTGGCAGGCGCATCCTAATTTGCCTCGTGGGACCGCCGCACCTCTGGCGGTCGGTCCCATTTCCGTTACGGTGGCGGGCGGACTTTGTCGTAATGGGGCCCTTAGTGTTCTCCATTTATTTCATGTTTGATGGTTAATTGTTATTTTACCCGAGGGCCCTCACCCTACAGTTGTGTAAATTATTTTACTATGTTGTGTCAAGTGCACTTTCGCTTGTTTTGCTGAATGTTACAGGAAATATTTTACACCCTAGGAGAAATGGATCTAGTGTGGCCCACTACCAGGTCCCTGATCTTGATTGTGTACTCCTGGTGGTGTCACTGTGCTGACCTCTATTGTACGGAGTTTATTCATGCTTTCGCCGTGTGTACAGCGCTCTGATACCCACAAGGGTCATGTTCGCGCTTTATAAAACTTTCTAAATAAATTGGCTGTTAATTTTTATTAATTAATTAATTGGTAAATATGTTAATTGTGTCATTTTTTAGGAGCGGGTTGTGGGTTTATGGGGGAAAAGGGTGGGAAGTAATTTAATTATAATTAAATTATTAATATTTATTATTAATTAATATTTATATAATATTTTATACTGTTAATTGTGGGAATTCATTTACTATTAATTATTTTTAATTCGTTGTTAATTATTATTCAATAATTGGTAATTATGTTAATTGTGTCATTTTTTAGGAGCAGGTTGTGGGTTGATAGGGGAGTAGGGTGGGAAGTAATTTAATTTTAATACATTTAATATTTTTTATATAATATGTATATAATTTTATGTTATAGTGTTAGTTGTGGGAATTAATTTATTAATAATTATTTATAATTTTCTTGTTAAATGTTATTAATTAATTAATTGTTAATTAATTATGTTAATTGAGTCATATTTTTAGAAATGGGTGGTGGGGTTTATAGGGGAATATGGTGGGAGGTAATTTATTTTTAATTAATTAATTATTTGTTAATTAATGGTAATTAATTAATTAAAATATAAATATGGCAATTGTGTAATTATTTTGATGTGTGAGTTGTGGGATTTGAAGTAGTAAATAGTGGGAAGTAATTTTTTTAAAATTAATTAATGATTTGTGGTTAATTGATATTAATTTATTAATGTAAAATTAGTTATGGAAATTGTGTAATTATTTTTAGGTGTGTGTTGTGCTGTTTATTGGGGTAGAGGGTGGAAAGTAATTTAGTTTAAATTAATTAATCAAGACTTGATCATTAATATTCATTTATTACTTGATAAATATTTTTCTTAATTGTTTTTATTTAGTTAGTTTGTGTATTTTGGTCCTATAGGGGTAACGTTTGGTTAGTACATTAATTTGTATCTGTTTTAATGTTTTTTAATTATTAATATTTGTTTAATTCATCATTAATTGTGTTAATTATGGAGGTACACTTTTTTAAATTTAGATGTGTTTTGTAAATTGTGTGGTGTTATAGGGTAGGAAAAGAAATATATTACATTTATGTAATAATTAATGTTTTAGATTATAAATAATTTCTATAAAAAAAATGTTATGTGTTTGTAAATTATTTTCAAAAATTAATCTTTGTATTTAATTTTTAGATTTTTTAACATTATAATATGTTTCTATGTTTTGTAATTTTTTATATTTTTATATATGTTTTGTTTTTTTAATTATTTTTTGTATTGTAGTTGATATTTTGTTTGTTTGTAAATTTGAATTTTCTTCAGTGGGAAAAGTAATTTTTACCCCTCCGCTATCCAACACTTTCCCTACTGCTGCATTCGCAGGAGTGGGAATAGTGATTTATACCCCTCCGCTAATCCAACACTTTCCCTACTGTTGCACTCCCTAGAGTGGGAATAGTAATTTTTTTCCCTCCGCTATCCAACACTTTCCCTACTGTTGCACTTGCTGGAGTGGGAATAGTAATTTTATCCCCTCCGCTATTCAACACTTTCCCTACTGTTGCACTCCCTGGAGTGGGAAAAGTATATTTTTTCCCTCCGCTATCCAACACTTTCCCCGCTGTTGCACTTGCTGGCGTGGGAATAGTAATTTTATCCCCTCCGCTATCCAACACTTTCCCTACTGTTGCACTAGCTGGAGTGGGAATAGTAAGTTTTACTCCTCCTCTATCCAACATATTCCCTACTGTTGCACACGCTAAAGTGGGAATAGTAATTTTAACCCCTATGCTATCCAACACTTTCCCTACAGTTGCACTCGTTGTAGTGGGAATAGTAATTTTTACCCCTCCGCTATCCAACACTTTCCATACTGTTGCACTCACTGGAGTGTGAATAGGAAATTATTCCCCTCCGCTATCCAACACTTTCTCTACTATTGCATTCACTGGAGTGGGAATACTAATTTTTACCTCTCCACTATCCAACACTTTCCCTACTGTTGCACTCGCTGGAGTTGGAATCGTAAATTTTAACCCTTTGCTATCCAACACTTTCCCTACTGTTGCACTCGCTGGAGTGGGAATAGCAATTTTTACCTATCCGCTATCCAACACTTTCCCTACTGTTGCATTTCCTGGAGTGGGAAAAGTATTTTTTACCTATCCGCTATCCAACACTTTCCCTACTGTTGCATTCGTTGGAGTGGAAATAGTCATTTTTACCTCTCCGCTAGCCAACACTTTCCCTACTGTTGCACTTGCTGGAGTGGGAATAGTAATTTTATCCCCTCCGCTATTCAACACTTTCCCTACTGTTGCACTCCCTGGAGTGGGAAAAGTATTTTTTTTCCCTCCGCTATCCAACACTTTCCCCGCTGTTGCACTTGCTGGAGTGGGAATAGTAAGTTTTACTCCTCCTCTATCCAACATATTCCCTACTGTTGCACACGCTAAAGTGGGAATAGTAATTTTAACCCCTATGCTATCCAACACTTTCCCTACAGTTGCACTCATTGTAGTGGAAATAGTAATTTTTACCCCTCCGCTATCCAACACTTTCCATACTGTTGCACTCACTGGAGTGGGAATAGGAAATTATTCCCCTCCGCTATCCAACACTTTATCTACTATTGCATTCACTGGAGTGGGAATACTAATTTTTACCTCTCCACTATCCAACACTTTCCCTACTGTTGCACTCGCTGGAGTTGGAATCGTAAATTTTAACCCTTTGCTATCCAACACTTTCCCTACTGTTGCACTCGCTGGAGTGGGAATAGCAATTTTTACCTATCCGCTATCCAACACTTTCCCTACTGTTGCATTTCCTGGAGTGGGAAAAGTATTTTTTACCTATCCGCTATCCAACACTTTCCCTACTGTTGCATTCGTTGGAGTGGAAATAGTCATTTTTACCTCTCCGCTATCCAACACTTTCCCTACTGTTGCACTCGCTGGAGTGGGAATAGTAATTTTTACCCCTCCGCTATCCAACACTTACTCTACTGTTGCCCTCAATGTAGTGCAAAATGTAGGTTTAAAAAATATTAAATATTTTAATTTATAATATATTTTTTTAAATACATTTTTATGTTACAGGTGTATGTATATATATTTATTTATTATTTTTTATATATTTATAACATTTTAAAATTAATTAAAATTATTATTTAATTGTTTTTAAGTAAATATATATATGACATTTTATATATGTATGTTTATTTTTTTACATTAAATTTATTACTTATAATTGTTAACATTTACAAATAACTCTAAATATTTTTTAAAGTTTAATTTATTATTTAATTTGTTTTACGTTATTTTTTATACATATAAAAAAGATATTTTATACATCAATATTTTTACAACGATATTTTTTTCTCGATATTTTTGTACTTACCTTTATGAAGATAGGAGGACGATATTTTTGACAACGATATTTTTGTCACGATATTTCTGTAGGTCGATATTGTTGTTGTCGATATTCTGTCAGTGATCCGCCTAGGTGATAAGAGTAGTATTGTGGTAGTACCTCAGTGATTGGCGGAGTGCAAGAGTAGTGCCTGGGTGAATGAACTAGTGTATAGCTAATGCATTGTTGATTGCATGAGTTCAGAGGTAATTTCTGAGTGATTAGAGGACTACATCGGTTATGTCTGGATCATTGCATGAGTTGAGGGGTAATATCTGGGGGATTACGAGAGTACATAAGAACTGCCTGAGTGATTTTATAAGTGCATGGGTACTGCTTAAGTGATTGGAGAAGAATATAGATCCTGACAGGGTGATTGGAGGAGTGTAAGGATAGTATCTGTGTGATTCAATCACTGTATAGCTAAAGCATTAGTGATTGCATGAATGCAGGGGTAATGACTGGGGGATTACAGAAGTACATAGGAAGTGCCTGGGTGATTTTATAACTGCATGGGTACTGCCTGGGTGATTGGAGTAGTACTATGGTAGTGTCTGAGTGATTCGACGATTGTAAAGGTAGTGCCTGTGTGTTTTTAAAACTGCATGGGCACTGGCTGACTGGTTACATAATTACAGAGATAGTGCCAGCATGATTGGAAGAGTGCAAAGGTACTGCCTGGATGATTATATAAGTGTATGGGTAGTGGCTGGGTGATCGAAGAGCTGCAGGGGTAGTGGCTGACTGATTGAAGGAGTGCAGGGGTAGTGCCTAGGTGATTGCATGAGAACAAAGATACTGCCTGGGTGATTGGATGAGTACTAGGGTAGTGCCTGGGTGATTGCATAAGTGCAAAGGTAGTGCCTGAGTGATTTTATAAGTGCATGGATACTGGGTAAGTGATTGGAGGAGCGCATAGATCCTGACAGAGTGTTTGGAGGACTGCAAGGGTAGTGCCTGTATGATTGAACCAGTGTAGAGCTAATGCATTGGTGATTGCATCAGTGCAAAGGTAATGTCTGGGGGATTAGAGGAGTACATAGGTAATGCCTGGGCGATTGCATGAGTTCAGGGGTAATATCTGGGGGACTACAGGAGTACATAGAAAGTGCCTCATTGATTTTATAAGTGCATCGCTACTGCCTAGGTGATAACAGTAGTATTGTGGTAGTGCCTCAGTGATTGGAGGAGTGTAAAGGTAATGCCTTGGTGATATTATAACTGCATAGGTACTGGCAACATGATTGGAGGAGTGCATAGATCCTGATACGGTGATTGGAGGAGTGCAAGGGTAGTGTCTGGGTGATTGAACTAGTGTATAGCTAATGCATTGTTGATTGCATGAGTTCAGAGGTAATTTCTGAGTGATTAGAGGACTACATAGGTTATGTCATGGTGATTGCATGAGTTGAGGGGTAATATCTGGGGGATTACGAGAGTACATAAGAACTGCCTGAGTGCTTTTATAAGTGCATGGGTACTGCTTAAGTGATTGGAGAAGAATATAGATCCTGACAGGGTGATTGGAGGAGTGTAAGGATAATAGCTGTGTGATTCAATCACTGTATAGCTAAAGCATTAGTGATTGCATGAATGCAGGGGTAATGACTGGGGGATTACAGAAGTACATAGGAAGTGCCTGGGGTACTGCCTGGGTGATTGGAGTAGTACTATGGTAGTGTCTGAGTGATTCGACGATTGTAAAGGTAGTGCCTGGGTGATTTTAAAACTGCATGGGCACTGGCTGAGTGGTTACATAATTACAGAGATAGTGCCAGCGTGATTGGAAGAGTGCAAAGGTACTGCCTGGATGATTATATAAGTGTATGGGTAGTGGCTGAGTGATCGAAGAGCTGCAGGGGTAGTGGCTGACTGATTGAAGGAGTGCAGGGGTAGTGCCTAGGGGATTGCATGAGAACAAAGATACTGCATGGGTGATTGGAGGAGTACTAGGGTAGTGCCTGGGTGGTTGCATAATTGCAAAGGTAGTGCCTGAGTGATTTTATAAGTGCATGGATACTGGGTAAGTGATTGGAGGAGTGCATAGATCCTGACAGAGTGATTGGAGGACTGCAAGGGTAGTGCCTGTGTGGTTGAACCAGTGTATAGCTAATGCATTGGTCATTGCATCAGTGCAAAGGTAATGTCTGGGGGATTAGAGAAGTACATAGGTAATGCCTGGGTGATTGCATGAGTTCAGGGGTAATAACTGGGGGACTACAGGAGTACATAGAAAGTGCTCATTGATTTTATATGTGCATCGCTACTGCCTAGGTGATAACAGTAGTATTGTGGTAGTGCCTCAGTGATTGGAGGAGTGTAAAGGTAATGCATGGGTGATTTTATTACTGCATAGATACTGGCAAAATGATTGGAGGAGTGCATAGATCCTAACACGGTCATTGATGGAGTGCATGGGTAGTCCTTGGATGATTGAACTAGTGTATAGCTAATTCTTTGGTGATTGCATGAGTGCAGACGTAGGGTCTAGATGATTAGAAAAGTACATAGGTAATGTCTGGGTGATTGCATGAGTTGAGGGGTAATATCTGGGGGATTACATGAGTACATAGGAACTGCCTGGCTGATTTTATAAGTGCATGGGTACTGCCTAAGTGATTGGAGGAGTGTATAGATCCTGACAGGGTGATTGAAGGAGTGCAAGGATAGTGCCTGAGTGATTAAATCAGTGTATAGCTAAAGCATTAGTGAATGCATGAGTGCAGGGGTAATGTCTGGGGGATTACAGAAGAACATAGGAAGTGCCTGGATAATTGCATCAGCTCAGGGTAATATCTGGGGGACTACAGGAGTACATAGAAAGTGCCTTGGTGATTTTATAAGTGCATCACTACTGCTTAGGTGATTACAGTAGTATTGTGGTAGTGCCTCAGTGATTGCAGCAATGTAAAGATAGTGCCTGAGTGATTGCAGGAGTACTGTGGTAGTGCTTGAGTGATTGGAGGAGTACAACATCCTGAGTAGGAGCAGAATACTGAAATTACAGCACAAAAGTGAGGTCTATCACATGGTGTACACTTTTGTACTGCAGTTTCACAATTCTGTAACTACTCAGGGTGTTGAGCGTACCGAAAATAAAGCATCAAACCTACACATGAGTCTGTTTTAAATCTTACCATATTCCTGAAACCATACATGCATATAAGTCTACCTTTTGAAATTATCATCATATATAAAAGAAATAAACAAATAGACTGAACTTTACATTTGAAAGACACACCTACATTCCTGCAGTGTATTTCAAGTGTACCTTTCCCCCAGACTAATAGAAAATACCCTAATTACTAATTCCTCTGGCAATATGTTTTAAACCTCAGTTTTGAGCTGCAGCTTCACCATTCTGGAACTACTTATAATGTTACACCTAGCCAAATACAAAGCAGGAACCCTTCACATATCTCTGCTAAAAGTCTCACCATATTCCTAAAAGCATACATGCATATGTCTCTACCACAACACTATCCACACCTCAAAAATTTAGACAACAAACTTACAATTTCAAACAAACAACAAAGACTATGTGGCATATTTCAACTGTACCTCTCTAGAGACTTAAAAAAAAGAGCCTAATCACTAATACCTTATGTCAACATCTTTTAAACCACACTTTTATGCTACATCTTCACCATTCTACTACTACTCACAGTCTTGAGCCTACCACATAAAAAGCAACAACACCTCTTTGTTATACATCATGCACCTTCAAATATGACATATGAAAATACATATACAAATAAAAACATACTTCAGACACAAGTCCATGCACACCTTAAAACTTGACAGACTGCAGTTCCAATTTGAAAGCAACACATAAAATTATGCGGTATACAACAAATGTACATATCCACACAATAAAACAAACTACCTTAATCACTAATCCATCTTCCAATATACACATATTACTATAAAGAATCTATTTCAAACAACATTTAACTACAATAAAACAAACTACAATACACATCTCTACATTTAATAATATATTTCAAACATTACAGTTCTTGAATAATTTTTAAAGATTAAACATAAAGCTATTACATAGTACACCTCACAAATTTATAACTCACCTTCCAAATTGATTTGTAGAATATGAAATATCATAAACGTGTAAATACATTTCTTATGCACACAATCAATGTAATGCACCACTCTCAGCAAGGTAAAACCAGTAATGGCAAACTGTCCCTCTCTTTCTCCACACAAATACATGTAAGTAACAAATCACATTGCTTCCTACATTTTTTCAAATTATAAAACACATTTCTATTGGTTAGAAATATTAACCCTTACCAACTGACTTCTGAAAGTGCCCAAACTGGGTCTGGAATTTTTGGGGGAATCGCGACTCCACCGTGCACCAACGCGCTGCAGCCGCAAATCCATACGGGAGTTCAAAAATATATTACAAATAAAAACACCACTATTTTTTAAGAACACACCAATTATAAACATAGTACTGACTTGGGAAATCTTACTTTAATAACATATCACTTATATATAAATTACAATTCCATATTTTAAAACCACAGAATACATTCAACCCTTCCCCCATTCTGCTTAATGCCAGTTTTCATAGTAACACTTCATGGAACATTCAACTGAAATAACAGGTCACAAGTTCACCATATTTTCAAGTTCAGCACATAAGGTTGCAAATGCAAACAGCAGGTGTGGTTGACGTTCGCAAAATATGACCTTATCCTATCTACTGTACCTTTCAAACATTTTTTACTGACCAATAACAAACATGCTTTTTAAAGAAAGTAACATGCTCCCTATTTTTCAGTGTACAATGATCTTAAACAGCCAATCAATTCTCTACTTTTTAAAAACAGCATCTTGTCCACCATTTTAGATACCTCTCATTCTACCAACTGACTACCTCAGCTACAGACATCTTTTCATTACTTCCAGACATCCCTTCAAGATGCTTACAGTATGGATTATTGGGCACAGCTATGTTTTCTGGTGCAAAAGGTATACTGAACGCAGAGGTATTGACAAAGACCTAGCTTTGCAAAATGTGGATATTAAATGGATTGCACAGAGAGGATTAAAGTGGCACCAAATTATGCCTTTGGTTAAAACCTTGTTGCATCTCCAAACCCCTGACCTCATGATTGTGCACTGTGGTGGCAATGACCTAGGCACATTGACTGGGGTAGGACTGGAAATGCTCATGAAGGATACCTTTGCACAATTGATGTTGCTTTTCCCCCAAACTGTCTTTGTATACTCTAATATATTCCAAAGACAGAAATGGGAGTGGTCAATTCAATTCTGTCCACAGATTGAAAAAGCTAGGAAGAATGTCAATAAAGCTGTTTCTGCTTACCTCAGAGACCATAGAATGGGCTCCATATATAACAACAATCTACGTTTTGATATGGATGACATCTACAGAAGTGATGGAGTACACTTCACAGATCATGGGAACAGAGTCTTTCTCAACAATCTAAAGCTGTGCATCCGCACTTACATGTAGCTACAACAAAGTCATAATGAAAACAAGGGCTCTTTTAGATCTACCCTATAACACAATAGTGAATATAATGTTTTTTTACACATACATATTTTTTTTTTTAAATGTGTGGATTCGTGCACCCGACACGAATCTTCAAAATCATGAATTTAATGTACTACAACACAACACACTTTTCAAGTTTAACTATTAATTTTTAATTTTATATATTTTTAACAACTCTATCAATTGTAATCTTGTCATAAACTTCAATCACAGTACCTCTTTGAAACAACTTCACAAATACAACACTACCTTCTAAATTATATACCACTAAATTATTTATTTGAGTTGAATTTGCGAATCCAAAGCGACGTTACACGGGGGCCGTGCTGAGAGCCGCGTTGGGGTCGCGACTCCAAACTCGAAAAAAAAAAAAAGCCCCACTTTCATTATTCGGTATTCGCCCCGGGGACCCCATCCCCCAGCACTGCCAAATTTTTTATAAAAAAAAAAATGTATGGAGGGGGGCCACATGGTCCCCCCTCCTAAGGCCACTTCTGGCCCCGGGGACCCCATCCCCTGGGGACTGGCCAGCCTGGATTTTTTTGGGGGAGGGGGGCCGGGTGGCCCCCCTCCTAAGGCCAGTTATGGCCCCGGGGACCCCATCCCCCAGGGGCCGGCCTTCCTTTTTAGAAAAAATAAAGAAAGAAATACAATAAAGGGGAGGGGGCCGACTGTCCCCCTACCGGGCCACTTCTGACCCTGGGGACCCCATCCCCTGGGGCCGGCCCTCAAGTTGGGGACCGTGGGGGGAGCCCCAATGCCCCCACGGTCCCTGCCGGCTCCCCGCCCCTGCGGGAGCCGGCATAGCTGAGGCAGGGAGCTGCTAACATGCAGCTCCCTTGCCTAAAGAAATTCTGCTTTGCTTTGTTGAAGCAAAGCAGTGCTTGATATGACAGGACGGGAGCCGTGCTCCCGCCCTGCCAAATGGCAATGTCCCGGGGGTGGGCACCCCGGAACAATGCAGGAGCCGGCCCGGGGGGGTGGCTGTCCCCAGGGCCAACTAGGGCTCCAGGAGGGGGGCAGCGCGGCCCCCCTCCCAACAAGTTTGAAGCCCCGGGGAGGTGGCTTGGAAAACAGTGTCTGAGATTTGACCTCGGTCTTTGAATGTACAGCAAATGTGACAAGATAAGAACAAGATTTACAGGCCTGCTTACAGAAGCAGAGCATATGAAAATACGAGCGCTCGTGTACTGTGCTCTTTAACAAAGAAAAAAGTAGTTCCTAAAATGGGAGCAGTGGATGGATAGTAGTAATTGGTCCATGCTATCAGGGAGGACTAAACAGAGAAAGAGGCATGATGCATGCATGCATGCATGCTATGGACAAGTGGGGAGAAAGAATATGAGAGCGATGATGAAGCCAGCAAATGGGAAGCCTATGGGCGGGCTGGAGGCCAAATATTGAATACAACAGTCTCTTCTAGAAAGCGCATGTGCTGTTTAGTCGATACCTAAAGAGGAAGGAAACAAACAAACAAAAAAGGAAAGAGAGAAAGATATAAGGAAAGAAAGAAAGACGCAAGGGAGGAAAAAGGGTAAGAAAGATGGAAGGAATAATTGAAGAAAGTTGGAAGCAGAGAGAATTTTAAGAAAGAAGGAAGGAAAGAAAGAAAGAAGTGAAGAAAAACTAAAGGAAGGAAGAAAAGAAATATGGAAGAAAAGAAGAAAAGAAAGACAAAGCAAAAAAGGAAGGAAAGAAGGTATAGAAGAAGAAAGAAAGAAATAGGGAAAGAAAGAAAGAATGAAAGAAAAAGAAAGAAAGAATGAAAGAAAAAGAAAGGAAGAAAGAAAGAAAGAAAGAAATAAAAGCAAAAGAGTTATAACTGCTGCAAATTAAACATGATAAAGTCTGTGTTTTTTTACTGGAAAAAGCTAACTAAAGAACCATTGGTGACACCGAGTCCAAAAGGAATATACAACAACATTGGGAGGAGAGAGGAACTGATAAAACTGAAACGTGCCTTCTGCTAACATCTGTCAGAAAGCTCCTGCTATCACAAAGGCAACACTGAAGCAATTATAAGTAAAAAACACTGGCACTGAAGAAAACCACGTTATATGCAGATGTGCTCTTTGTGAGAGAGCAAAATACGGTCACTCAAAGTGAAGTTAAGCTTATGCCTAAGTAGCCTGCCTCATTGCCCCATGCTGTATGCTCCCCATGCTGTATGCTCTAGTGAGCAGAAGCAAAATGTGAATGACAGAATGAAAGGCCAATGGATAAAAAGAGGTAGCTGGAATCCCCTAAAGTAAATATATTATACATATAATTTTAGTAAAATCAAAAAGTCTTGGCTAACGCCTGACCTAAAAACAATATACTAAACTCTCAAAAAAATAATATTCTTACCTGTGATATTCTGTCCCACAATATTCTTGACATCACAATATTTCTGACATTTCATTTTTATTTTATTTGAAGAGTTTTATATAGCACAAACATGACCCTCACGGGTATCAGAGTGCTTTACAATTGTTAGAGAGGATATAGTTATGCAATGAGACATAAAGAGAAATTGTAATTAATAAAGCAATACAAGATACAGCAGAGCCCCAAAAGAAAGAGGGGGTGGCCTTTCAGTATAATGACCAATAGGTTAAACAAGACAATACCATAATAATCAAGTGGTAAACATGGAGTCCTAAACTAGAACAATACAGTCTGAGACAACACCCAGGCTGTAGGTGGTATCTTCTCAGTGATAGGACAATTAGATCAGGCAAGACAAAAACATAAAAAGAAGCAGTGATCATAATATCATACTCTAGCACAGTAAAGGATTCAACAGGCAACATCCCCAATAATGGTGGGGTCCACTAAGTGTTGATACAGAGAAAGCATTAGGACAATAGTGAAACAGGCTAGCAGTAATCTTCAGGTGTGGTTAATAAATATAGACTGCTCCGAGAGGGAGTTACTAGGGACTAGGGCGGACATTTGCTCATGAGTAATAGTTTAACTCCTTTCTTGAAGGATGTGGTTGAAGGGTTCATCCTTAGGTCTGGGGGTAGGGAGTTCCAAATTCTTGGTGTGATACCCGAGAAGGCTCTGTTATAGCTTTTCTTTTTAAAGAATCTCTGAGGTTTCAGTAGTAAAGTGCTGGAGCTTCTAGAGGATCTAGGACCTCCTAAAAGTTCAAGCTTGTGAGTGAGGTAGCTGGGGGTATTTAAGTGTAGAGCATTGTGGGTAATGCAAACAATTTTCAGTTGAATTCTTGCCTCATAGGGGAGCCAATTGAGGGCTTTCAAATCAGGGGTAATGTGATTGTTTCTTTTTGAACCTGTGATGAGCTTTGCAGCAGAGTTGAGGGAACTCCTTAATGAGGCTGTTTTGGATTTGGGCAGACTGCAGAGGATAGCACTTCCATAATCCAACCTAGGAATCACTAGGGCTTCGACAGCACACTTGAAGTCATTGCAGGGGAGGAAGGTTTTACTTTCCCTAATATGCTCATTTGATGGTTTGCTCCCCTAGTTGCAGTACTGATGTGTTCCTGCATATTAAGGTTCTTATCAAGAGTTATTCCCAGTGATCTTACTGAATCAATAACTTGTGTTGAGACTGTTAATTGCTTCATCTATTCATTAATGATGGGAGACTGATTGGGTGGGGCGATTAGGAGGAATTCAGTTTTAAGTGTGTTAAGTTTGAGGTGGTTGCAAGTTAGCCAACTTTGTGTGTTTAGTTGAGTTTTGTTGAGGGATCTATTGTCTTCAGGGTAGGAGACTTTCACGTAGAGTTGGATGTCATCGGCGTACATGTGACAGTGGATGTTAGATGCATTTTTTTACTACAATATTAAGGTTGTGCATTGGCCTCTGCCTATCAATTAGTCTTTGGTAAGTTCATTGACTCTTGATGTTGTGGGGTATTGTCCAACTAATGCACGCTGAGCCTGAGGTGGTGTAGCATTTGCTCCATTGATGAGTACTGGAGAAATATAAACTAAGGTTTTTGTGTATTCCTGACTGTGTTTCTCCATTGATTGATATGTAATGAAGGTTGTAAAAGAGAACAGAGAATGGTCTAGAAGTCTCCGATCAGGCACATTTCAGCCATTCTGCGACCAGTCTCTGTATATTGACATGTGATAGAAGTACACATAAAACGTGTTCAAATATGCATGTACAGACTGAATCACTTAAGTGCCTGCCTCGTGGATGGCCATTGTGAGAGACTCAGCATTTCATTCTTTTGTAAAGTTAGCCTCATACTTCTGGGGACATTCTGTCTACGAGAGATCAGGAGTAAGTCTAAGAAGGTTTTGACCCAATACTAGAAAAAGTCTGATATAGCAAGGGTGTTTTGTTTCCGATTTCTGGGGTAGAATGAGTGGTCCACGATGATTCTTAAGGAGTAGTAGCTCATGAGATTTTTGTTGCCTCAACATCTGCCATTTCTGAAGCTAATACGTGAAAAGTACTGCATTAGTCAGGAATTAGCTCCAGCCCTTCTCATGGTTGTGGATGAGTTGTCTGGTATCATATTAGTCTGTGCTGGGATGGGGTGGCTACTGTTCTGGCTCCTTTACCCCATATTCTTCTGGGTCTAAAGGCCTAGGTGTTGTTATGCCTCACTGAACAGGAACCACAAACTTCACAGACCCAGTTGAATGAAGACTTGAACCCCAAATCTTCACACACCCCACTCAGGACCCTCAGGTTTCATGTGCCTCTTAGAAACACTGTTAAAAAACTAAGGGGCCCATTATGATAACGGGCGGATCGCCACCGCCCGTATGGCGGTGGCGATCCGCCCGCTATTTTCCTCCGCCCGCCACACATTTTCCCCCGCCATATTACTATGGTGGGGGACCCGGCGGACGGAAAGACCGTCCGCCGCTTTCCGCCGGTCGACTCGTCGACCGGCGGAAAGGGACATTATATGGTGGCGGTGTCTGCAAGACACCGCCATCCATATTATGATGCTGGCGGAGGTGTGTCTTTCCATGGCGGCGTTGCCGCCATGGAAAGGCATATGGTATTTGCTATTGGGGGCCCGTTGCAGGCCCCCGGAGTGTTGGGGGGGTGGGGGGTGCACATGGGGGTACCTATGGTACCCCCCTGCATTTCAATGTACAACGTGGCAGGCACCGCGCGGTGCCTGTCACGTTGTGCATTGAAAAGCACAACTTGCATTTTGGCATTGCGTCGGGCGGTGCTTTCAGCACCGCCCGCCGCAATGTCAGGAATGCGGATGCGCCCGCCAGTGTGGCGGGCGCATTCTAATGGCATGTGCGGGACCGCCGCATGCATTGCGGGCGGTCCCATTTCCCGGGGGTATGGCGGGCGGACAAAGTCCGCCCGCCATGCTAATGACCCCCTAAATACTTTGGGGAAGAGGTGACACTCCTACTTCTGGAGGTGCACAGTCAAAATATCGACTTTTAAATATCGACCTACATTAATATCGAGTTTTAAATATCGTAGGGACAGAATATCGACATCAAGAATATCGGTGACCAGAATATCGACCTGAAGGTAAGAAATATCGTTTTTGTTAATATCGAAGTTGTTAATATCGATAGTAAAAATATCGATGTTAATAATATCGATGTTTATGCTAGTGTTATGTATTTTAGTATGTATTTTATATGTATATGTTCCACATGTTTTATGTTTTGTATTATTTTTTTAAATATATGTATTAATTGTTTAGAAGTTAGTAATTTTTTTAAAGTAAATTTTGCGTTTTAGTACCGTAGCCGGTTGTGGGTTTATAGGGGAATAGGGTGGGAAGTAATTTAATTATAGTAAATTAATTCATAATTTTTAGAAATTATTAATTATTTTTAACACATTTTGCATTTTAGTTCTGTAGCGGGTTGTGGGTTTATAGGGGAATAGGGTGGGAAGTAATTTAATTGTAATTAAGTAATTATTAATTTTTATTTATTGTTATTGATATTTAATTTATTGTTAATTAATTATTAATTGGTAATTATTTTTTATTAATTGATTAATTGATAATTATATTAATTGTATACATTTTTAGTGGAGCGGGTTGTGGGTTTATAGGGGAATAGGGTGGGAAGTAAATTAATTATAATAAAGTAATAAATCATTTTTATTTTTGGGTATTGATAATTAATTTATTGTTTATTAATTATTAATTGGTAATTAATTTTTATTAATTAATTAATTGATAAATATGTTAATTGTGTTAATTTAGTTTAGGAGTGGGTTGTGTGTTTATAGGGGAATAGGGTGGGAAGTAATTTATTATAATTAATTAATTATTTATTAATAATTATTGGTGTTGCTAATTCATTTATTGTTAATTAATTATTAATTGGTAATTAATTTGTTATTAATTATTATTTATTGGTATTGATAATTATTTTATTGTTAATTAAATATTATTGTTAATTAATTGATTAATTGATCATTATATTAATTGTGTTAAATTTTATGTGGAGTGGGTTTTGTGTTTATTGGGGAATAGGGTGGGAAGAAATTTAATGTTATTAAAGTAATTATTGATTTTCATTTATTGGTATTTATAAATAATTTATTGTTAATTTATTAATAAATCATTATTTAATTAAAACAATTATTTAATTGCTAAGGGGCCCATTACGATACCCGGCGTAAATAAATCCGCCAGGCATGGAAGCGGCAAAAATCCGCCCGCACACACCGCCTGAACACCGACCACGCCATTACAATTACACAAACCGAAAACCGCCATCGGCGGAAAAATCACACAAAATACCGCCCGCCAACGTCCGAGTCGGAGTCAAACCGCCCGCCACGGACGGAAACACGCACGACAACACAAAACCGCCCGCCCTCACGGCCGACACACCGCACGTGAAATTACGATTGCACCGACATGAGCGCGGAAAAACCACAAATATACCGCCCGCCAGCGCAAACAACGCCGATGAGAATCGACACGGCAGAAGCCATGGCGCCAACGTACCTGCACAGAAACCATCCGCACACAAAACCAATAGCACACAACATGGCCAACAAGTCCACACAGCAAGGCACGCACAAATACACAAGCACAGTACACATCCCGAAAACACCCCCCGGACAAACAAAAAATACAAAGGCCAGAACCCCAGACACAACACACCTGAAAACAACAGACCATGAGGACACACCCACATAGGTGAGTACAAAAGCAGCACTCCCACAGACCACAACCCCTTGCTACATTGCAAACTAGAGAGGAGAGGAGAGGAGAGGACACAGTGACACAGCAAGGACAGCAGCACATCACAGAAACGCACACATCACAACCACCACCACCACCACCACCAAACACCACCAAACACCGGCACCACAAACCCCCTGCACATTACACAACACACACCGCACCAGCACCACAAACACCATGGCACCACAAAGAGTTCACGCCCATGGAGCTGACGGTCATGGTCGACGAGATCATCAAGGTGTACCCACAAATCTATGGGAACATGGTCCAGCACACACCACTAGCCACCAGAAACAGAATGTGGAACCGGATCGTAGACCAGGTCAATGCAGTCGGGACCCTGCCCAGGAACAGAGGTGAAATAAACAAACGTTGGAATGACGTAAAGAGCCTGGTCAAGAAGAAGGAGGGCAAAAACAGAGAGCTGGCTGCCGTCACTGGCGGAGGGAATCCCGCGCTCTTTAAGACCTTCAAAGCGTGGGAGGAGAAGGTGCGAGTCGTAATACATCCGGAGATCCTCGCCGGATTAGCAGGGGAGTGGAGGCTGGTAAGTACAAACTAATGTATACCAGCACACCGCTATGTACTCACATGCGCAACCACCATGCCACAGCTCCCAGGGACAAACACCCCCATGTCCAGCACACAATACACAACACATCACACAAACATGCAACAGACACCACCACACACAGCCCAAACCGAACAACTGTAACATACGTGGGGACATGTGTACACTCAGCCAGCCACGTAACCACCAACAGGTCCCCAAATATGCCAGAAGCGCCACAACGAGCACCCACCACACCCATGTGTCCGCCACAGCTGCACTAACCGACAAGTAACAGGTAAGTGGCAGGAACACAAAGTGCAGTGGGTGGGAGGGTGGACAGCCCAAGTACAACACACACCAGGCCCCAGTCCCACAGCACAGCAAGGAGGAGCATCCCCCACACCCCACAGCCACGTGTCAGCCACCGCAGTGCACAACGACAGCCGAAAGGCAGACATCACGGTCCACAGCAATCGGTGTCAGTGGGTGTCCAGCCACCCCCACGATCCACAACACACCCCCACCCCCACAGACCTGCAACATGGAGCACCCCCCGCTTAGAGCCATGTGGCATCCAGTACAGTGCACGCACGAACAACTTGCAGGTGGGAAACTGGACAGGGCTGGATTACTGGAGCCATGAGGACCATAACACGACCAACACATGGGACATGTCACGTAGCAGACGAACACGCAGCACCGCCCACCGTCACGAACAAGTGAACAATGTGCACACGGACATGAACAACAGACTCACACCCCACATGACCCATCACAGACATAGCAACACCCAAGGAGCCACGTCTGCATGCACAAGCCACACTGAATATAGTCCCACACGGCAGCCACTGTGCAACTCATCACACACAACCGAAACACCATTGAAGTCCTGTCCATGTAGCCCCTACTGCCTGTCAACCACACACCCCACAACTACGCCTATGTAAGACAAACAACACTAGACGCAACAGAGCGGAACAACATAAATGCACACGAACACCACTGAACCCATCAAACTCACAGACACACCATGCACATACAACATACCATCCATCCCATCCGTCAGCCCCAGTCTCATGAAAGGCATGTCATCCGCACAGCTGCCACACATACAGCAGTCACGCTAAGATACATGCCCATGACCAACCATGTGCCAGAAGTCAATGAAGCGCACGACACACTGTGAGCAACAACACACAACATGGGCCACACCCCCCGAGCACTGCAGTGATGCACATGGCACAGGGCAGCACGCACACCAAGGAGATGGGACAACTGCAATACGTTGGCTGGCACACAACCATCACTCACTCATAACGATGCGTCCAATGCCATGTCCAGTAATCACAACAGACAGCAAATATGCAGGCCATGTCAAGCATGCACACACCTCAAACCATGCACTGTCATGCTGCCACAACACATGTCACGTTCGGCACCCATGGCTCACAGCATGTACCCCAAAAGCATATTCCATCCCAAATGCGAATCTGGGGCATGGCCCCCATGTTGCCATATGCGTTCCTAAGCGTTCCATTTGAACCCCAAAAGCATATTCCCTCCCAAATGCGAATCTGGGGCATGGCCCCCATGTTGCCATATGCGTTCCTAAGCGTTCCATTTGAACCCCAAAAGCATATTCCCTCCCAAATGCGAATCTGGGGCATGGCCCCCATGTTGCCATATGCGTTCCTAAGCGTTCCATTTGAACCCCAAAAGCATATTCCCTCCCAAATGCGAATCTGGGGCATGGCCCCCATGTTGCCATATGCGTTCCTAAGCGTTCCATTTGAACCCCAAAAGCATATTCCCTCCCAAATGCGAATCTGGGGCATGGCCCCCATGTTGCCATATGCGTTCCTAAGCGTCCCATCTGAACACCAAAAGCAAAGTACAAACCAGACCCAGGATGGGCCAGGAGCCCGCATACACCAGAGTCACAATAAGTAGGGGCACAGCAACACACCCATCGGCATGGCCAATCCGTCCCATGCCACATGTGCACAGCACACAGTCCCATTGCCAAGCACACACAACTACAGATGCTACAGCCACACACACGCCTCCGGGAAACCCATGTACGAGATTGCACGAACTGTTAATGTCAGACGACAAATACATACTTCGCCAGGTGCAACACAATAACAAATCTCATTCTCTCCACAGGTGACGAACTGCTGGATGCTGGGGATGGAGCCAGCAGCCAGCACAGCCAGCCTACAAGCCCCCAACGAGGACACACGGGTCTGGAGGATCTGTCCTCCTCTTCGGACACGGACCACCAAGCAGGCCCATCTGGTGTGGCAGGGCCCAGCCGCTCCCCAGGACCCCTCCTACCCACCAACCCATCATCCAGGGCTGCTGAACATTCCCAGCCCCCTGCTGCCACTGTCGTTGCGGCCACACCCACGGTCATTGCGGCCACTACCACTGCCGCAACCGCCACCATCGCCGCACCGACCACCACCGCCGCCACCACCACCACGTCTTCGCTGGCACCAGCCCCAGCGCAGGTGGTGGCCCGGCCGACTGGATCCACCCTGGGAGCCACAGCGAGGACCGTGGTGAGCAATGTGGCTAGTGGGCAGGCCGGTGGCAGCAGGACTGGTAGGAGGAGCAGGGTCAGGGAAACGCCAGCCTCCCCTGGGAGCCATGCCCTGCCTCAAATGGCCAGAGTCCTTGGGGCCTATGAAGAGGCCCAAGGACAATGGGTCCGGTCTGCTTCAGACACGCGTGAGGTGCTGGGGGTGCTGAGGTCCATGGACGCCCGTATGGGCCAAATCGTGGACCTCATGGGCCAGCTGGTGGTGGCGGTGAGGTCACAGCCAGGGACAGCAGCTCCCCCTCCGCCACCACCTGCCGGGGCGCAGGGTGGAGCAGCAGTGTCCAGTTCCCCTGCATCCACAGCCAGTGAGCACACCTCAACCACCAGCATGTCGCAAGCAGGCACCCCCTCGCAAACGTGGAAGGGGCCGTCCGAAGTGGAAACAGATCTCCCGGGAGGACTTCGCACGCTCCAAACGCAAGTGAGGCAGCCAGCCAGCCTTCCGCCAGCCTTCCTTGACCAGCCACTGCATTGACTTGGACTACGATCCCACTCCACACAGCCATCTGGATGGCATGTGTGTGTTGGACTATGGACATAGAACCAGTGGGTACACCCTGATCATCACGCAGCCATGACCGACAGCTCATTGTCACTGCACGCACCACTTTTGTCATCACCTTACACACAATCACATGTCACAGTTTGTAATAAATGCACCTTTTTCACTAACTGCTGTTTGTGCCCTGTGTTTTATTTGTACGGAATACAACGGCCACCTTGGGCGGAAAGGCACCTGATGCGTGGCATGGCAATTGAATCCGGAGGGCCTGTAGGGACCTAGGGGTGGGAGACAGAACAGGATCACATTCAATGAGTGTGTCACACACCCATCACACAGTACATGTCAACAACTACAAGCAATGTACACACATCGCACAGAGCAATAGGGCACAATGCCACAGCCACCAACAGTGGCATACTACCCTGGCCATGGAGCGTTGACACACAGCACGCAGTGAACAAACGGCCACCCTGACACAGCACACACACACCTGCACAGATACAGCCACATCAGCCGTCGTACATGGACACTCACCGTCAAGTGAAGTAGCGGGCGATGAGCTGCTGCCGCACATTACCAGCTTCCTCCTCTCCGCTGTCCTCCTCACTCGAGCTGTCCTGGTCTGCGGGCTGGGGCCCTGGTTGATCTCCGTCATCCACGATGAGGGGGATCTGCTTCCGAATGGCCAGATTGTGCAGCATGCAGCACGCCACCACTATCCGGCACACCTTCTGTGGGGAGTACGCCAGCGCACCCCGGTGCGGTCCAGGCACCTGAACCTGGACTTGAGGAGGCCAAGGTACGCTCGACCACACGTCTGGTCCTCCCATGTGCCTCATTGTAGCGATCGTCTGCTGGGGTGCGAGGATTCCTCAATGGACTGAGCAGCCATGCCCCATTCGGGTACGCAGAGTCACCTGGGTGTGAGGGACACAGAGAACCGTTGCAATTCCAACTGGACAGGGGACAGCATCGCACAACCAGCACGCTACACCACTCCACATACTCACCGACAATACAGGCACGATCCTGTTGCATATTGGACATCAGTCGTGGCAAGATGCTGTTGCGCATTATGTGTGCGTCATGGGCCGAGCCTGGGAACTTTGCACACACGTGGGTGATCACCATGTCCGCAAGGCACACCACTTGCACATTCAGGGAGTGCGTGTGCTTCCTGTTGCGGTACAGGTGCTCAGTGGCCTGTGGTGGAACAAGGCCGACATGTGTGCAGTCAATGGCTCCAACGACGTGTGGGATTCTGCCAAGGGCATAGAATGCACCCTTCACTGCTGCCAATTCACGAGCCCTGGGGAAGCGGATATACCTGTTTCGGTACAGCATCATGGCTGCCAGTACATCCCTCAGCACCTTGCTGAACATGGGCTGGGACATCCCTCCTCCAATGCCCACTGTGTGCTGGAATGACCCAGTGGCGAAGAAATGCATGGCGGCCATCACCTTAGCCGTGGGGGTGACAGCAGTCGGATACACCCTGCGGGGACGGAGATGGGGTTCTAACATGGCACACAGTCGATGCAGGGTTGGCCTGTCCAGCCGAAACTTCCTAATAACCTCTGTATCGTCCATGTCCGCCAGCAATTGGTATGGGCGGTCAATGTTCGGTCTCCGCCTAGGGACAATGGTAGAGGACACATGTCAAAGCAACACGACACATAGCAATTTCGCATACACATCACTGACATGACTGAGCAAGCACATGAGCCACAGCCCAGCTGTCAAGCTGGGACGGCACGGCCACAATACACTTACACAGGTCTCCCAACAATGGCAATGGCTAGTGATACAAACCACTGCCATGTGCATGCACATGGGGATCTAGGCCCCAATGACTTGCGGGGCGTGCTGATGGGGACTGACTGCATATCCGTCAAGCGGCAACGCCACGGCAACATGAATGTCTGCTGAGCATGGAACTGCTTCCGCGGCTGGATGAGTATGGCACACGACGACGACGATGTGGGCACAGGCTGAGCGGCCAAAACAAGTGGAACCTGTGGCACGAGGGGATATGAGACAGTAGTAGGTGTCAGCACTGCACCCTATGTACAGCACTGTACGGATCACACCTCCCGAAACATTGACAGGTGTCCACATTGACAGCCCCATGCCAAGACGGCTGTGTGCTTGCAGTCACACGTCACAGGTGAGAGGTTACATTGCACGTGCCAGGTGGCAGACGTACATAGTGGGAGCTGGCATGTGTGTGCATGTGTCTCCTGTTCAGGATCCACCAGATGGGCGCTGACTCTGTACTGACCATTGGACACAGCATGTTCCGTGGAAGGCTTGTGTGTGTGGGATGGTGGCACTGGATGTGCCTCCGTTGGGTGGGGGGCCATGCACAGGGCGGGTACGTCGATGATTGCGCATTGTTGGTCACGGTGGGTGCACCAACTGAAGATGTGTTGCCCTGTGTTCAATTCCTATGTCCGCATGATGATGGACTGTAGATGTGGGCAGACTACACATTGGTCGATGTGCTGTCTATATGCATGTGCCTTCACACCAGGCACAGCTGCCCCTGCACATGTGACCCCTGCTGGACTCGCTGCTGGGTCTGTGGAGCTGATGCACCTTCTGCGCGTGGGGCGGACAGCTCTCCTCACTTCCCTCATTGCGCATGTCATGACTTTGCCGCAGGTGACATGGATCATGGAGGGCCCACATGTACGCGTGGGTAGGCTACACATGATTGTACACTGGTCGCCACCCCCAGTCAGTGTTTCGAATGGGAAGGTTGTCGTGCTGGTGGTATGTTCGATGTGGCGGATGGGCGGGCCTAGGTGCGGGCTTACATTCCGGACATGGGGGGGTAGTTGGATTGGCGACTAGTTGCAGTACACACGGGACACGTCTCTTCCTTTCCACATCTGGATCATCCCTTGTACTTACTGACAGTGATACAGTCATCTTCGCCCCAGCCCTCATGTCCTCCCCTCGCTCCCCCAATATGCATGCTCACCTGCGAGGCTAGCGCCTGCACAGGCAGCCCCAAGCTCGCACCAGAGAGGGCAAGGAGTGTATGTGTGGGTCCAGTTGCACGAGTGGGCTGTCTCAGGGTATGATGTGTGGCGGGACGCCGTCCACCTGCGTGGTGCCCCAAATGGAGACCCGGCCTGCATGGACTATGCATCACAGTCTTCGCCTTCCGGATCCGCCACCTGCGACACCCAGTGGCTGTGGCTGCCCTTGCGGCCAGGCCGCGTCTGTCTGTGGCTGATGGCCCACACATTCACTCTTTGGCCTCTCTGTGGAGGGCTCGGGGTGGTGGCGCACGCGCTTGCACTTAGTCGCAATGGCATGTGGCGTGGTTGGTATGATGGGCAATGGATGGGATGGTGCGAGCCACCTCCAGTGACGTCAGTGCTGCTCATGCTGTGGTGCGTCCCCCCTACACTTCCATTTGACTTGTGCCATGCTAGACGTTGAGGTTCTATTGCCTGCGTGATATGACCAGGTGGAGCGCGAGAAGACCTCTCACACACCATGCTCCACTGCCATCCCGTGCCCTGTATCGCCTGTGCGGATTGACTATGTTGGGGTTACACCTGGTCGACTGGGGCTGTGTGTGCCTTGTCAAGGGGCATGGCGGGCGCACAACAGGATCCAGCTTGTCCACAGAGGGTGGGCTGAGGTGCGCCTGGTACCGCTTTGTACGTGTGCCCGGCTGCTGTGCACACACGTGTTCACTCCCCCCCCGACAGGTGTCCTCTCACGATGCCCAGGGAAGCGGTGGTGTACTGTTCATGACCCCTCCCAACATGGCGTGCTCCAACTTGGCATGTGCGCATCTACCCGTCGCACCCACCCACCTGAGCACTGCGTCCATACGACTTCACACGACACATGTGTGTCTTCCACAGTTGTGCTACTCATTTGCGTTGACATCCAATACCAGTGGACTACATGGTCATGTCACGACTGCCGTGTACTTCACATACTCTCATCCTCTCTCATTCGTACTTGTGAAATGAGTCAGCGGAGACAGTTTTGGTTTCAAACATTATATTGAGTCTTCTGTCCTCTGTGATGCAGTATAGTGGACACTACTGGCAGCGGAATACATGTTGAGGATATACTGAGCATGATTGCAAATGGGATAGGGTGTGGGGTTACATGTGATTGGCTGTTGCATGTGGGATGTGGGCTTCAGAGTGACATCTGCTTGGCCAAGGCTGTGCTAATGTACATTTACGTATAGCTGCGGAGCTGCGGACTTTGACACAGACGGTATACATGTAGCCTACCAGACCGCTTGGCATCATGGGCACAGTCCATCTCAGTTCCATGTGACAGGTTTGCTGCGGTTGTTCCTCATGCACGCGTGCATGTGAGATGACATCAGGGCATGTGCTTGCGTGCATGCAGCGGCGTGCCACTTGTTGTTGCACTGTGGTGGTTACTGGACATGTCACAGTCACTGGGGTCGTGTTGTTGTTGTATGCACTTGTCGTCCATGCAAAGGTCCTGGTATGGGATTCCCGGGGCGGGGGTGGGAGGGGTGCAGCACCCACAGACTCCAGGCGACCTATTCATGTCCACTGAGCGGTGTGTGTGTCCATGGGCGCTGGATCCATGTCGTGTCCTGGTTGTTCGTGCAGTTCCGTCCATGTGGGTGCGATACACAGAGCCCATGCCACTGCCTCCCACGATGCATGCGGTGTTCCTGGATGTGATGGGGAACAGTGTGCATGTCCCGGTCATATCCGATGTCATGGCGATGTCGTTGATGGTGTGGTTACAGTTGCCGGTCATTTGGTATGTCTGTTGTGGTGGTGACTGGCCAGTCCGTGCGGAAGCTAAGCATGGGTGCGGGGTTGGACATCATAGGTCACTCGGGGAACCTGCGTTGTGGTCCGACGAATTGACAGGTTGTCAGGTATGCGATGCCGTCCAGCAGGGCTTCCATGTCATTGGTGGTGTACATGTTTGCCAGCCAATGTAGCGGATGGTGGCTGTCAAGGTGTTGTTCGTAAGTTGTCCCTTGGAGGACCATGATGGGGCATGCTGGGTGACATTCGATGTAGCTGTTCTCGATGATCCGTCGTGTGGAGGCACAGTGGTCCCATTTCAGTGCGGGTGCGATGTTGGCCACATACGCCATGCCCCCATAGGCAGAGCAGGCCCTGTCGTGTGCGTCCAGAGGGAGGAGTAGTGGTAGCAGGTCCGCCTTCAGACATGCCGGGTTGGAGAGGCATATCTCGACGGGATGCTGGTAGGGACACCTCCGACAGTAGAAGACGGGCATGACGCAGCTGAACAATGTGATGCGGTAAGTCAGTCGGTAACTTACGTTCAGCAGGGACAGGAGATCGCATCCCAATGTATGGAACAGGTTGGTTTTGTACAGCTTGAGCTGTTCGGCGTAGTTGGGTAGGTGTGTTGCGGTTGCCATTTCGCAGCGGTGCGTTGTGGTGGCGTGCTCCGGCTGTGTGTGCAGTCTGCAATGTGCACGCTCCGAGGTTGCTGTGAGCTCTGTGTAGTCGTAGGGAGACAGGACTTGTGTTCTGTTTGCTTGTTTGGAGGACACGGGCCCTCTTCCCACATGCTTCTCAGACAGTTCAAGGTCAGTGATGTGTGACTCCTTCCAATTAACTTGCATGTGGCCGACATGGGGAGTGTTTTCTTCTTTCTTCCCCGTCCGTTGTGTGCTTCTGTGATATGCGCTATCTGCCCTGTGGTCGGTCTCCTCGGCATGCCTGTGTTGGTCTTTTCTTGGACAATGCTGTATTCACCGGCTTCTGTCGTAGGGCTGTGGTTTCGGAGTTGGAATGGAAGGTCATTCAGTGCTGTCTGCTCTCCCTTGTGTGGGCGGCAGGCTGCCTTTCCGCTCTGCGTTGGGCCTTGTGTGTGAATGTTATTCTTGGGCCACCTGTTGTCGGTCCCCGGGCTCTTTGGTGTTCCGTTTTATATGTCTTGTTCATATGTGCAGGGTGGTATGGGTGTTTCAGTGTGGTACTGGCGTTCCTCTTCCCGAAGGGGCCCTGCTTCTCCTAGTTGGTGTTGCCGCCGCTGTGTGCTACGCCATGTTTGTTACACTGGGGTGTGTCCTGCTGTTGCGTGACTTCACTGACATGTGTGCGTCGGTTGTGTGGCGTTGGGTGTTGTCCGTGAATTGGGCGTTGGGGACATGTCTGTGGCAGGCCTGTCACGTGTCATGTGCGTTCGGGGTGGGGCTGATGTGTGTGCTGCTTGGTTGTGTCCCTGTGTCTGTGTGCGACGCATGCATGGCGCTGCGGTTGGCCTCTGCGTTGTGCGCATGTGTGGCGGCGTCATCGGCGCTTTGGGGCCGTGACGGGGTGGTTGGTTCTTAATCCCAGGTGGTGTGTACACATGTGTTCCGCGATGTTACGATTTGGCCTGTGTGTCATATGTGGATGCAATGGTGGATGTGTAGTGTACACGCGCTGGTGGGGGTTGTCCGCTTTTCCGCCCTTGCACTGTGTGCGCTGTTTGCGTGCACTTGTTGTGTGTGTGCCTACCTGCGTCTCCGCGGTACGTTGCGTCCTTGGTGGTGCATCAGCAGAAGCACGGGGAGGGCCTGCAGTGCTGGATTCATGCTCGGGGAGCCGCTTCTTCGTTGTCCGTGCTCGGCATCCGTGTTACCGCTTCGGTTTGTCGTACGGTATCTCTTGGCCGTGGGAGCCGTTTGTTTGCGGCATCGTAATTTATGCGCCGGGCGGGACGTGTTTCGTCGGACGGTGTGTGTCAGTTGGGCTGCGCCGCTACGTGTACGGGCGCACTTTGATGGCGGACGGTGTTGCTGGCTTGCCGGCGGTGTTTGGCCTACTTTTCGCATCGTAATTGGACGGGCGTGTGGACTGCTGCGTGCCGGCGGTAACTGGTGCTTTTTGCATCCGCCAGCACGGCGGTGGTGCTTCCGCCCGCCATCGTAATGTGCCCCTAAGTATGTTATTTTTAACCCCTACGCTATCCAACACTTTCCCTACTGTTGCAATTACTGGAGTGGGAATAGTAATTTTTACTCCTACGCTATCCAACACTTTCCCTACTGTTGCACTCTCTGGAGCTGGAATAGTAATTTTTACCCCTACGCTATCCAACACTTTCCCTACTGTTGCACTCTCTGGAGTGGGAATAGTCATTTTTACCCCTACGCTATCCAACACTTTGCCTACTGTTGCACTCTCTGGAGTTGGAATAGTAATTTTTACCCCTACGCTATCCAACACTTTCCCTACTGTTGCACTCTCTGGAGTTGGAATAGTAATTTTTACCCCTACGCTATCCAACACTTTCCCTACTGTTGCACTCTCTGGAGTTGGAATAGTAATTTTTACCCCTACGCTGTCCAACACTTTCCCTACTGTTGCACTCTCTGGAGTTGGAATAGTAATTTTTACCCCTACGCTATCCAACACTTTCTCTACTGTTACAATTACTGGAGTTAGAATAGCAATTCAACACTTTCGCTATCCAACACTTTCCCTACTGTTGGACTCTCTGGAGTGGGAATAGTAATTTTTACCCCTACGCTATCCAACACTTTCCCTACTGTTGCACTCTCTGGAGTTGGAATAGTAATTTTTACACCTACGCTATCCAATACTTTCCCTACTGTTGCACTCTTTGGAGTGGGAATAGTAATTTTTACCCCTACGCTATCCAACACTTTCCCTCCTGTTGCACTCTTTGGAGTGGGAATAGTAATTTTTTTCCCTCCGCTATCCAATATTTTTCTGTATTGTTTTACTTAATGTTGTGTATAATTTATTTTACAAAAATTAAAAATATTGTAATGTTTTAAATGTGTTAAATATATTTTTTAAATTTTTAATAATAATATTTTTGTATGTGTGTCTGTATTTATAATTTATAAAATATTTTTACAATTTATAAGTTATTAAAATAATTATTTATGAATATTATTAAGTAAGTATATATATTATATTTTATATGTATATGTTTAATTTATTTTAACATTATATGTATGTTTTTATTTTTAAACATTTTTAAATAATTTTAACTGTTTCTTTTAATTATATGTATTATTTACTTTAATTTAGATTATTTTTTAACATTTAAAAAAAACGATATTTTTTACGATATTTTTGACATCGATATTTAATTTTCAATATTTTTGTACTTACCATGATGTAGATAGGATGTCGATATTCTTGACTTCGATATTTTTGTCACGATATTTTTGTACCTCGATATTTTTGAGGTCGATATTTTGTCAGTGATTCACTTCTGGAGGTCGCACTTCTTTGAACAATGGAAAGAAGTTTACAACTGGCGTGACTATAAGGTCTGGAATATCGAGTGGTCGGTTGACAAAACAACACGATTCTTAGTAACAGGATGTATAATGCTATTCTATGGGGCCGATTCCGATTCAGGCCAGAAATCACTCCGACCGAGCCGGACCCGGAGAGATTTCCGACCGAATCGGACTCTAGCAGCCCGACCGAACGAGTACGATGCGGACGCATGCTATCAGACTCGATTAGGTCGGACTCCCATTGAAGTCAATGGGAGCCGGTCGTACAACGCGTACGCGGGCTACCATTGACTCAATGGGTGCGAGGCGAACAAGGGCGCCCCCTACAGCGGGTATGCGTCGATGCGAATCGCACCGTACATGCTGTGTGCGACTCGCGTGGCTACGCGTACAGGAGGGTCCGACACGGACCCCCAAAGTCCGGCTCCAACTGCTATATCGAGCCGGACGGCGCGAGTCGGTCGGACTGCTCGAGGCACGCATCGTACTTGCCCGGCCGGGGAACGTCTCCATTGCGCGGTGCGAGCCGTGTCCGTGCGAGTCAGTCGGAGCGGGTCGGACCCGCGTACGAGTCGGTCGGCGATTTCGAGAGCGCTCGCATCGTACTCGCTCGCCCGGACGCACGTACGAATCGGTCGGGAAAGAGGGCTCCGAATCGGTCGGGAAAGAGGGCTCCGAATCGGATCCGGTTAAGCCAAATCCGATTCGGTGCCGTACCGGCCGAGATCGGAATCGGCCCCTATGTGTCTTGCAAACACAAGATGGTGGTATTCTGCTTTGTGGATCATTGGAAGTGTCAGCACTGAATTCCTATATAAGGGCTCAAAGTCTTATCCTCCAATCGTGCCAACATTCAAGGAACCGTCTTCTTCAAATTCTTTTCCTCTGCACTTCTTTACCTCGTTTCTGCTATTGGCATCTAGTTTGAATTCTTGTGTAAGGATTTTTTCTAATCTTTATTTTTGTGTTCTAGCTAGAATTCTTGAATTAGGATTTTGATTGTTTTCATTTATAATTTTTTATTGTATATTTTTATAGAGGTTTTTTTCTGCAACTTGTTTGTTTTGTCCTCCCTAAGATACCACTATGTTGCCTTTGCCATCTTGTGCAACATTCTTGGTGCCTTGCTTGGTGTCTCTTCACCTTTCTCTCAGTGAATGTGAATGATATTGGAGAGATTTCTGAGGGAGGTAGCCTTATTATCCTACTGTCAAGAAGAAGGACAAGGTAAAGGTAGTGTGACCTGTCACTAACAGGAGCATTGGCATTTGTTTTGGCTCCAGTGTGGGTTGCTGATAAATAGTATGCAATGCATATGGAATTAAGGACATGACTTTCTTGTGCTACCTAACAGAGTGTGCTAAGCGGTAGGGGTGATAATAAAATTCAAAAACTTGGGAGGACTATCTGGAATCATCAGAGTAGTTAGGGGTATGAAGAAACACATTTTTAAGGTGGTTTTGTTCTGAGATGGGAAATATATACCTTGACAGACTACCTCCAACGTGCTACTTCCCATTGGTAAACTTAGCAAAAAGCACCACTGCATGTCTTGGAGTGGAGCGCAGTGACTACAAAATGCCTCTCTCTGTGAAGTCCCATTACCTTTATTCAATTACCTATGTGCAGCTTATGTATATTATGCCCTCAACACACATGTCCCCTGCTCAGATGAGCAGTGCAGGGGAAGATGAGCCATTGGTGATTCATGCACAATTTGGTGTTATGCTACCCACCCCATCACCACACTCTGAATTGTCCTCCTTTGTGCTGCCCGCAAATATATACAATATTATTTGATTTTCTGCCATACCCCCTCCATCACCCTCTGCATTGTCAGCCCCTCGCCTGCTAAAATGTAAAAAAAAACAAGTATCCTGTGACCTACCCCGATCATCCTCAGCAATACATGTCCCTCCCCCATCAAATACTAAAAGTCATTTTGCTACCCTCACCCTCCTTCTTCAGTAATATCCTCCTATTACCCTTCCCTCATTAAGATAATTAGCACCTGGCATTCTCCACCCTCCCACACTAGTCTGCGTGTATTTTCTCCTCCTTCCAAACCTAAAGCTGCGCTCTCCACTACCACATGGAGAGCAGACAGTTAGCACTTCACCAGCTCAAGCAGCTCATACTCAGTGGCGCAGCTCCTATTTCCTGTCAGTGCAAGTCTACAGAGGTTTGCGACTGACAGAAGAGAAACATGGCTTCAGGCATGACAATTCAGTGCTCTAATGTCAGAGCAGAGAATAACGGAACTCATTTCTCGCTACTCATACATCAGAGCAGTGAGTAACCAGATTTTAAAACCCATAATTGGCAGCGGCCTCCCCACGGGATGTGGCTGTCTCAGCTAGGTTACGGCTCGTCCAGCTAAAACTTTTGCATAGAGTATACATAACAGGGCCATGTCTAGTGAAGATGGGGAAAGCGGAGGACGGAGACTGCAGGAGACACTGTGGGCATGAGGGAACCTTCATGCATATATTGTGGAAATGTGAACATATCCAACGGTACTGGCGCAAAATACACGAAGTCCTCAGCGAAGTACTCACACTTACTATTCGCCCAGAAGCCAAGCGATGTCTCCTGAATGTGTGGGAGCCCACAGACCTAAACAACAAGCGCACCATATGGGTAACACTGGGTCTTATGGTAGCAAAGAGGAATATCGCGCAGCTGTGGGGGGCCGTACATACGCCAACAATAGAGGCCTGGAAAAGGGACATGGATTGGTGCATGTTCAGGGAAAAGACAGTATACGTGGCACGGGGGTGTCCCCAAAAATGGTCCCCTATCTGGAATGACTGGAATGTATATCGAGGTAATATCTGTACCCCCCCCCGAACGTTCCCACTCATGATGACCCACCATCGCCGTAAATGATGTAGCAACTAACAAGTAATAACTAATGTACCGATCTGAATGTAAATGTAATGTACCAAGTATTCATCTGCACTATGATGTACCTTGTGATGTTGATTCTTAAACGTTCAAAAAAAAGAATTTAAAAAAAACAACAAAAAAACATTATTATGTTACTGCCTCTCTGCAAGAACCACATATGGCAATGTGATTTGTTTTTGACTACCTTGATAACTGGCTACACAGGGGCATATTTACAGGAATTGTGGTGCAGGGCAGCGCAGCGCAGCAAGTAACCTTGCTGTGCTGCCCTGTGTCACAGGGAAAGGGCAGGAATGGGCTGTATTTATGCAATACGGCTCATTCCTGTCCTTTCCCCTGCGCTGGCGCTGTTTTGGCAGCCTAGCGCCAACACAGGCACCCTTGCACCATGCTGCAAGAGTGCCTGTGTTGTAGGCAGGATTATTTTTATGCAGGATGAGACACCTTCCTGCACAAAAACAATCCATGGAGAGGTTTTCCTCTTTCTACGTAGAAAGAGGAAAAAACGAGGAGAAATAAAGATATTTCTCCTAAATAGGCCTCATCTGGGAGGGCATATCTTTTTGATGTATTGCCAGGTTTACCAGGTTTGGCAAATCTGGGAACACATCAAAAATCATGGGATTTGCGTGGGAACACCCACCGCAACGCCCCTGGCACGTCTCCCTTGCACAGAGTGCTTTGCATTACTCCATATTTTTAAAGCCACTCAAAGTCACACAAAGTGGCTTTGCATGGCTTCATAAATATTACTTAGAGCTTTACGGGGTGCAAGCATAACGCAAAACTCTCATAAATATGCCCCATATTGTTTTGGGAGGTATACTCTCTATTACCTATCTGTAGCAAGGTGGAAATATTAGCTAGGGTGGCTGGAAGGTCTTACCATGTAATATTAACACAATACCCAAATATGGACCTCGGATTCACTTTAGTAATCCCTAGCTCATTCCTGGTAGAGTGTCAAAGAGCAATCAGGCTTACTTAGAGGAACATGGGACTTTATCAGCAGAACTGACCGATCTGCTAAACAACCTACATTTAGAACAGCATAGATTCCTTATCACGCACGTGAAAGGCCATACATTAGACCAGCTTTGGTCCAACAATCTATCAGTGGTCAATATCACAATATCTCTGTGCATATGGTCAGACCATCACTTGATTAAGTTCTCGTCATCCGGTCTGATTCTCCCGAAACCCTCTCCCTGTCTTAGACTTCTCTGCAGAAATTGGTCCAGAGTTGATCTAGACTCCTTTTGGAAAACATCTCTAACTGGCTCACAGCAGCCAGCAATGTATATGCTCCTCTCCGAAATTCAAGACAAGTTTGTTGCTGCAAATGGTTTTCTGGAGATCCAAAAACAGCAAAAATTGGCCTTCGGGCGAAATACTCAACAGAGGATAAGGTACTTTACTTATCACCTCTCAAAGATTATAAGAAATTAATCAAGCAAGCTAAGACTATCTTTTTCTATACAAAAATCTAGGCTTCCTCGAACAAGTCCAAGGAAATATTTAACATAGTGTCTGAACTGTCTAACCCTGGTAGGGTGACCATCCATATTCAACCGTCAGAGATTCTGTGCGATACGCTCAACTCCTTCTATGTTGAGAAGATTAGGATAATAAAGGACAGCATCCCTGCAGTCCCCCTCTAATGTTACATTCACTGAAGATAACAATTCTGTTAAACTATCTGTTTCTCCGCTATCAATAAGGACGACCTTCTGCACCTACTATCGAAAGTTAAGTCAGGCTCCCCCAATGACATCTGCCCACTGAGAATTTTTAAAATGGTCTTTTTACATTGGCTTGAGATAGCTCCCTCCCTTCTCAATCCCTCCCTCAGTCAAGGCACGGTACCTAATACTTTCAAGGAGGCTATAGTGGTCTCGCTCCAAAAGAAAATGGGTGAAAACCCACTTACTTTGAAGAATTACCGGCCAATTTCATTATTACCTTTTGTGGCAAAAGTTCTGGAGGCACACGTTGCCAGGCACCTCTGCACTTTCTTAGAGGAGTCCAACTTTCTTGACCCCCCCCCCATCAGTCAGGCTTCCGGCTAGATCACTCAACGGAAACAGTCATCCTTTCAGACATTGATGATATGCGAGAGGAGGCTGACAGATGCACCACCCAAGCGTGTCCGATTATCCCCCTTCAATCAATCAATCAATCAGGGGTTTGTAAAGCGTGCTACTCACCCGTGAGGGTCTCAAGGCGCTGGGGGGGGGGGCGGCTCCGGATCAGTCGAAGAGCCAGGTCTTGAGGTCCTTCCTGAAAGTGTGCAGGGTTGGGGAGCGTCTGATGTTCACCGGGAGCTCGTTCCAGGTCTTGGCTGCGATGTAGGAGCCAGGGTCCAGCTAACCTGTGAAGTTCCTCAGGGATCTTCTTTGTCTCCCCACCTTTTTAATTTGCATATTCGTCCATTGGTGCATTCTCTGAAAGAGAGGCAAGTCAGTGTTAATAATTATGTGGATGATTTACAGTTGCTATTTTCCATTAACCATTCCCCTGAATCCCTGGAAATTTTTCAGAACACTATGGGGCCGATTCCGATTTGGGCCGGAAATCTCTCCGACCGAGTCGGATTCGGAGAGATTTCCGACCGAACCAGACTCTAGCAGTCCGACCGAACGAGTACGATGCGGACGCATGCTATCGGACTCGATTCGGTCGGACTCCCATTGAAGTCAATGGGAGCCGGTCGTACGACGCGTACACGGGCTCCCATTGACTCAATGGGTGCGTCGCGAACAAGGGCGCCCCCTACAGCGGGTACGCGTCAGTGCGACTCGTGCCGTACATGCATGTATAGGGGGGACCCATGGGTCCCCCCTGTGTGCGACTCGTGCGTCTACGCATACAGTGGGGTCCGACACGGACCCCCGAAGTCCGGCTCCGGCGCGAATCGGTCGGACTGTTCGAGGCGCGCATCGTACTTGCCCGGTCGGGGAACGTCTCCATTGCGTGGTGCGAGTCGAGTCCGTACGAGTCGGTCGGAGCGGTTTGGAGCCGGGAACGAGTCGGTCGGGGATTTCGCGTACGCTCGCATCGTACTTGCTCACGCGGGCGGGTGTTCGAATCGGTCGGAAACAGGGCGTCCGAATCGGATCCGGTAAAGCCGAATCCGATTCGGTGCCCTACCGGCCGAGATCGGAATCGGCCCCTATGTTGTTCATCCGAGACAGGATGAATAGCAACTATCTAAAACTTAACTCTGATAAGACAGAGATCATTACTCCACGCAATAAGTTGGACCTGTGGATCCCTCCTTTTGGCCCCAACAATGGGCTCTCCTGCTAAGACAAGAACTCTGTCAAGAGCCTTGGAGTCATCATTGATAAGAATCTATCTCTGAAACCCCAACGGGGAGCAGTCATGCCTGCCTGCTTTGTAAAGCTATGAAAAATAAAGAAAAGGAATAGATTCTTTACATTTGATGTCTTGGTCCAGGTCGTGTTGGCATTAGTAATCTCAAGATTGGACTATGCCAATTCTCTCTATCTTGGCCTCTTTAAAGGCCTTAATTGAAGACTGAAGTTGGCTCAAAATCAGGCAGCAAGGCTAATTTTCCAACAGCCTAGATGTTGCCGCATTAACCCCTGCTGAACAATCTCCACTTGCTACCGGTGGAACAACGTTCAATGTCTCAATTAACAGGCTGTCTCAATTTGAAATCCCTTTATGGTAAATGCCCTGCCTTTTTAGCTTCTCGAATTAAAAAATATGCACCCAATTGAAATCTCAGGTCTATTCATAAGAAGCTCCTTACAATTCCCTCATTCAAGAAGAAGAGGTTAAGTGGCTCCAGATTTTCTGTTTTGGCCACTCATATCTGGAGCTCACTCTCTCCAGAGATCAGATCCACCTCTAATTATATTAATTTCCAGAAACTCCTGAAGACTTGGCTACTCAGACAAGTTTATGATTAAGCCATTGCAAGCTGTATGTTGTCTGCTGTTGCTCAGCATCAAGGAATCTCTCAGGCGAACAAGTGATTTATAAAATCTAGTCACATAACATAGCATAACATGTGTTAAGTATTTCAGAGTACAACCTGGATGATAAGTAATTGGCAAGACTCGAAAGAAATCCGACACCAATTTATAAAAATAGAGCTTATTTTTATGCAACTTTAGACACCAAAACAAACTCAATACAGTTTGTATAACCAGAGTTATAGATTTTACAGTGCGAATTAAATCACTTTGCAGAGCTGTTAAACTTTACAATTGTCATCAATGAAGAAAACACAATGAGCGGTGAGTTCAATGGATCCCACTTGGATTTAAAGTCTTACGAGTCCTCAGAACAAGTTTTGACAATCAGAACAATTTCACCTTGCCCAGGGAGTCTGTTGCAGAGGTGATTTGGCTCTCCTTAGTGCTGAAAAGCGGGAGCTGCGGTTGCTGAAAAGCAGTACTTGTGACACTCGGTCACTTGCAGGCTGAGTTCAGAGGAGCCCCTTGGAGGAAAAGCTTGGGGGGGGCCTGGACCAGTAATCACTGGGCAGAACAGCTCTACCTAGCTCGGGCTTCTCGGGGTCAGAAGTGGACCTGACTATCCATGGTGCTGAACAGGAACTGCAGAGGCTGACTTTATCAGGCGTACCAACGCAGGCTGAAAGGTGATGCAAACACTCGACAACTGCACCGCAGAGGTAGAGGGTTGAAGTTGTAGGATGATTCCCTCTTCTAAGTGCGTCGAGTAAAGCAGTCAGTAGTCATTAAGACCACTGAGAAACCATTTCCACAGCAAATGTAGCAATTTAGTAAATCTTCCAGAAGTCCTGGGAACGCTGTAGAGGGCTGAAACTCACTGAGATTCATGACTACGCTTCCCAGAAAGCACCTGGCTGGTTACTTTCAGGCTGGTCCTCGACGGAGCCCGGTGGACAGTCCTTCTTTGGTCTTAGAAGTGTGGTTTGTGCTTGACAACTGCAGGGGATTACCACTTCTAGCCCTAGGGAGTTCTGATGATGTCGTTCAGTTGCAGATGGATTTACCTTCCTTTTGGAACCGGTCTCTGGTCTGGGACGAGTCGTAGTCCAATGGGTGCAGGGGGATGTACTTCTCACCTTATCTTTGTGGAGTCCTGCCTTGTGCAGACACTGGTCTCTTCTTTGTCCTTTTCTTCTTCAGAGCAGATCTATAGTTCTGTTGTCAAGGGTGCCTCTTAAATCCTGGATTTAGGGGGTGTTTAGTGGTGTGAGAGTCAGCACCCAATGGGCTACTGGTTCTGCCTTAACCTATGGACAGCCATTCACCTAGAATGGCATGGTTAGAGTAAAGACATATATGCTTGCACATATATGTCTGCACCATTAGTACCATGCACCCTGCCTCCTGGGCTATAGGAGGCCTACTTCAGGGGTGACATACTTATATTAAGGGCAGTGATGTGACCCTATCACACATGGTGTGTGCAGAGTCAATCTCAAGCAGGGAAGCTGCTCATGCAGGCTACAATGCCAGACCTGCAGACTTTAATTTTACTCGGGTCACTCAGGGTGGCACAATTAGTGCTACAGCCCTGGTGCTGTGCAAACAAATGATGGACGGAATGCTGAACAAATCAAACATTCACCCCCAGTCAAGAGCTCTGGGTTAAATCCATCATTCTTTTGCTCACCATGCCACCAAGTTTGGACCCAGCCATATGCAAATCTGTCTTGACCTTGCTCCTCATGGGAATAGTCCAGCCCAAACTGCCAAGCCATTTCCTCCCTAGAATCATGCCAAGCGAGGTCCACCCTGGACCGGAAACAAGCATCCTGGGGCCAGTTTCGGCGTGTCACCCCTCATCAGCCAGGCTAGTCTGAATCCAGTGGCACAGCGAGCATGGGACCCACGTCTGGGAATACCCATCCCACTTAGGGTGAAAAATGCTGCACAAACAAATGATGGATGGAATGCTGAACAAATCAAACATTCACCCCCAGTCAAGTTATGTGGGTTAAATCCATTGCTCATTTGCTCTTCATGCCACCCCAGTTTGGACCCAGCTATATGCAAATCAGTCTTGACCCTGCTCCTCATGGGAACAGTCCTAACCGAACTGCCAAGACAGATCCTCCCTAGACTGGAAACAAGTATCCTGGGACCGGTTTTGGGGTCTCACCCCTCATTAGCCAGGCCATATTGAATCTAGTGACACAGCGAGCATGGGACCCACGTCTGGGAATACCCATCCCACTTAGGGCGAAAAATGCTGCGCAAACAAATGATGGACGGAATGCTGAACAAATCAAACATTGACCCCAAGTCAAGCGATCTGGGTTAAATCCATTGCTCATTTGCTCACCATGCAATCCCCAGATTGAACCCAGCCATATGCAAATTAGTCTTGACCCTCCTCCTCATGAAAACAGTCCAGCCTCAACTGCCAAGCCATGTCCTCCCTAGACCAGTGAGCACGGTACCAACAACAGGGCATTCCCATCCCACTTAGGGCAAAAATGCTGCGCAAACAAATGATGGACAGAATGCTGAGCAAATCAAACATTCAGTCCCAGTCAATAGATCTGAGTTAAATCCAGGTGGCCCCTTTAACACCCTTGCCCTGGGTACCACTGGTACCATATACTAGGGACTTGAAAGGAGGGGTTAAAGCATCTTGACAATTGGGTGTCCCAATTCGCATTACCTTTGAGGGAAAGAGCACTGGTACTGGGGCCTGGTTAGCAGGCTCCAATACACTTTCAGATCAATTACCACAGCATCTAGTGCAAAAAGTGTGTGGGGGGGTGGTGTTGACCATCGAAAAAAGGGCCCTTTCCTACACTAGCATCCTACTTCTTTAGCACAGTTGTTTTTTTCGTGAGATTTCCATATCCTTGAGCCATAAACCCTGCAGTCACATCCTATAAAACATATTTTTATTTCTATTCCTCCCTCCATACAGCCATGATGAAGTCATCATAGATGGAGGAAGATGACGGGTGATACTGCGCTCTACAAATCTGCATAACATACATAAGCCCTGTGATGTGGAAGAGAATTTCACACATTGGCAGTAAATACTGTATCAAAGAAGAGTTGGACATGGAGTATTGTACACTATGACTATGTAAGTGGGGCCTTATCCGTTTTGGGAGCCTCTTGAGCTATACCACTTAATCACATTGGTCACATTTCACAAAGTATAGACAAATCTAAGATTTTGGAAGACTTTAATATTTGTCCTAGTTTTATTCTTTATCTGGAATTCGCAGAAGTGTAAAGAGCTTGTTATATAAGTCTGTGATGCTCATACGTTTTCAGACACAAGACTTCTTCCCTACACGTATGCTAAGTGTGTTGTCTGCAGTTTTGGGTAAACGTGTAAAATATTTGTTTTCTTCAAAGCTAAAATGCTTATTTCTGTACAGAAACTGCTTCGCCTCCATCCCATGAGGCATGAGTGGTCCCTTTTCCATTCCAGCCATCTTCATGTTTTCATAGTGTTCCCTGTGTTACCAGCATGGGAAATATCATGAAAACATTCTGTGAATGCCTGAAAATGTCTGACTTTTGGAAGTTCATGTGGATTTGCATGGGCATCTCTCAGTCTCTAGTTAATGATCTCCCCTTTTCGATCCCTTGGCCTAGAGGTATCAAACGTCGTTCCAGGAGGGAAAGATCTCGTCCATATTTTCAAGATAACAACTGATAATATGCACAGGTTCCATCCATATTCATTGTATGTAAATCAATCTTTTTTTGATACCTTGAAAATATGGCATGGAGATGCCTCTCGTGAACTAAGTTAGACAAATCAAAAGTAGACTGGCCCACTAATTTTTAAGAGCCCATTAATGGCCCAATCATAAGTCAAGTGGAGTGGTAACCTTGGCAGAGATACTGCTCCACCAGGGCTCCACCAGAACACAATTGCTCCTGTATTCCTGCTCTTTGATTTACTGGGGGCAAGAATCAGTTCTAATGGCCAGAAAACGTGGCTAGTAAAATCAAGTGAGGATCAGGCAAGGGACCTGGGCATAAGAGCATCCTAACCACTACGGTAGCCAATATTATGGCATGGAGAGAATGGAATGCTCACCTCTGCCTGCCCACAGCCTCTGCTGCTCCCTGACACTCTCCCCACCCTGCAACACACTTAGCATCTCCATTTCCATTTGCCGCCTGCTCTGGAGCGAATGTATCCCTGGAGAGGGGATCCCCTGCATCTGGAAAAGAATCTGGTAATTCTGGATTCACATGCTGTTCCCCTATTCTGGGGGAGAAACTTGCAATTGCAAAGTGGAAGGGTGCAATTATGGCCCAGAATTATTGATTTCGGACCTGTTAAATTTGGCACCCTTGTACCATCCAATTCATAATGGGGCATAAGGAGACTGACACCGCCTCTCTACCAAGTGGATTCTTGCACGTAAATCTTGATTTCGTGAAATTGGATGCTCCTGTTTGAGTAGAAATCTTGTTTTTATGCCGCAGGCCTGGAACATGAATAATACACTCTTAGATTCAGGGTGCGCTTTACATGTTTCTGAACAGCCAATCATTGGAATCTCTCAAGAAACTATCTGTTAAAAGGTGAGTGATGTAAGTGGATGTGCAGTTTCTGCTGCCTTCTTTTGGACCTCGCAAGCAATGCTGAACAGAACAGAGCAAAAAGCTTTATACATAAGAAAAATAGAAGACCCATGGGCAATGATGCTTAAAGCCGCAGGATTTGAGAATCATATTTACATCGTTATTTCTGCTGTGATATATTCTATGTTATTTCTGTTGTTTGTTACTTTTACTGGTAAATTATCAAAATGTGACAGTAAAAACGATGATGGATGGGATACAAGCAGCACATTTTTGCTCAACAATTTGTGTAAGCCAAACGATTAGAAAATAATTGTTGTAAGACTGAAATAACACGAGTTTTTTATTTTGTATTTGCAGTTATGGCTTTTGGTCACATAAATTGCCTGCAGTATGATTTGTGGTAGTGCTAGTAAATGTTCTTTTCTATTTTTGATGATGAAAGAATGACCGAATCTCTGCAGCATCCGAGACTAAAAGGTTGTGATTTGAAGCTCACCCTTAAGATACTAATGGGAATATACAGACCCTTAGGGTTAGAGCATAACTCATAAAAACAATATCAATGGAATTGACTTCATTTGATAATCTCTCTAAAACAAGATGCCATTTTCTCTTCCAATTATTTTCATGATATATAAAAATAATTGCCACATTGTTAAGCACAGTGCAGTGTCATGTCACTGAACCTGGGTAGGCTGATGGCTATTGGCCCGATCTGCTTCAGAGACGAGCAGAGAGCTTTGCATCTGTCTCCGGATGTAAAGTAAACTAGTGTCAGTGAAATATTCACTTTAAACAAAAAGTTACAGTTGAAGTATTGTGTCTGAAACTTCAATTTCCTGTGTGATATTCTTAAAAAGTATACTCTGCAAGTTCGCTAGTCACAGTCCCTGTATTCAGCTCCAGCACTACTACATCTAGACACCCACAGTGACTTCAATAATAACATGATGAATATGTTATGACTAAAGTCCTATGTTTGGAACCTACTATAACATTCAATAAAAAGCTTTAGAAAAAAAAGAAGAAAATTCAATTATGACAAAAAAGTTTTTAAAAAAATACCTCTTTTGCATCACATCATATTCAGTAGTCATCATTATCACCACCCAGTACCTGCCTTTCACTGCCATTTTTCTTTTAGTCTGGATGATCTACATATACATATTTCCAATTGTTTATCAAAGCACTGGCCTATTTATATGTGGATGGCAAGTGCAGGACTGACACCCCGATGTGTTAATGATTTTACCTCAATCAGGAGCCGCATTATTATCCTTGGACTTAGAATCCAAGAAAAACATGAAATAGTAACACATTCAGAAGGGCAGGTGCAAGTATGGCACGAGCAGTTTTTGCATGTTTTGCCCCAATTATTGTGCTCCATTACCACCAGTCTTTAAGTGGTAATAATGTTGTGAACAACGCAATATGTGTTAATGGTGGAAATGTCTGAGGATTATTTTATTGCACTTTTCTTGTTCATACTGACCTCTAAATGAGACTGTGAGAGCCAATTCTCTTTGCGGTACTTGTTAAAAAAAAAAGCATATTGCATGCTCACTTACTCTCCCACCCCCTCTTTGACATCTTTGATTTGAATTTTATGTTATAGCCCATTCCTATCCATGAAATAAGTCAGAAAAGATGATCTATGGCCCTAAATGCCTGTCCATTACCACATGTCAACAGCAGAATGTGCAAGGAGAGAAGATGTATGGTTTGATGCCATGCATTTTATGCATCCTTACTTATGAATAAATGCAGCGTAAAGATGTCATCTGTTTTGCATACCGCTTTAATTCACGACATGCAAAGCTGGTAAAAAATGCAGAGGTTCTGTGTGAATAAACGGAAGTAGATAAAACCCACCATTCCTGATTCTGTGAAGTAAGGAAGGATGCATACCTTTGTGAATTGCATACCTTTGTGAATTGCCTGCAAAATATTTCAAATGGAAATAAAATAGGAATAATCCGGGAAAATGTATATAAAAATAGTATAAGCAGAAAGGTCTGTGCAGTCATTCTCCTTTTAAGAATAGGGAGTTGGACGTTTCAAAGGCCGACTCACAAAGTCATGTAAGAGCTATGTAAACAGTACTCTTGTAGTTCTACTTCCTTTAGCGTACTCAGAAATGTTTCTCTGAATCAGCCCCAATACTTCAATTTAAGTGCACAAATCATTGTGATTCTGGCCCTTTAATAAAATAAAACAGGTAAACATGTGCCATTCTTTCAAAAGCAAAGGAAATTAATTTTAAACAACGCAGTGGTACCAGGTACCAGCACGCCATTAGGTAGAAAAAGCATTTTAAAAGTAAACTTTAATACACTGTTGATGAAGAGGTTTCTCGTTCTTGAGATGTGAAACGATGATGGATGATGGTAATGAAATCCACACTTAGAGTGACCAGTCAGTGGAATTTCCCACTCCCAGCTACAGCAGCCTATGAAAGGCATTCTTTGTTTCACGCCTACCCCATTTGGAGGCGTGTCCTTCACTGCACATTTATTTTGACATGAAACGAAAAGATCTGCTTGAGGCAGCATTTCAATGCCCAATCTCTCTCCTTGTTTGACAAGGTGAGAGCTATGGATCCAAAGCTATAAGTGACACTGCATTTATGAGTCCAAATTGCAAGCTGTTATTCACAAAATATGTAACTAGTATGGTATACAAAAATCACATTAGAATGTTAGGCACTGAAGCAGTTAATGTGCATTCAGGGGTGGAGCTAGTCACAAGAATTGGCAAACACCCACAAACTACCAGATTTAGATTATTGAAAATCTCTAAAAAAAACTTTGGGAAATATGTACCTGTGCTAAGAATATAGGAAAAGGGAGCCTGATTTAATAGGGTACATATGATGTGACGTCTACACTTGAGAAAAGATTTCTCAATTGTGAAAAAGAATAATTTAATTACAAACATATTTTTCCATTTTGAAGTGTATACCCACTACATATTCAAATATGTAATTAATTTCCTTTTGCACGCTTTCAGGACTTTGCAACAATCAAAGCTTCCGACAAATAATCCTGGGATTTTGAAAAATGGTGCATGCACATGTCTGACCTTCTTAGTGAATTGAGTTGTAAGAATGCTCTAGCCAAGAGTTCAGTAATCAAAATATCTAAAAAGCTCACCTCCAGAGAAAATACCTAATACCAATGGATCCTTAATGTGCATGGGTATGCCTGACACTAAGCTACTGGGGTTGGTGGTTTAAACTACAGACCAAGAAAGCCATTGCGGCCTTCCAACTCCCACTGAACATGGCCTTCATCTGTCTGCACCTGTAGTTGGTCTGTGACCAGGCCATGCTCTATACCTCAGTGCTTCTAACACCCAATGTTGAACAGCAGGGACTGGCCAGTGGGACTGGCCAGTGGGACTGGCCTGTGGCACGGCCTTGCATTCAAACCCCTCCAATCAAGCCCCTCTACTCAACCACCAGTGAACATGCATGTCCTGTTCTGAAGTTTTTTTCTGTTCCCCTAGCCCTCCGTGTTTTGGGTATATGGACCCTAGTTAGGGTTGGCAGTCCTCTGCTGTGTTATGGGGTCCCCAAACAATGTCTTCAGTCTGCACGCCCTTTGTAAAAAACTGTATTTTATTACTTGTGGGCACCTCAAAACATGGGCCTGGAGGTTATGGAATGCTCTCCTTATCCACTTGTGTCCCTTTTAAAAACAATTCCAACCATGACATGTTTCTTTAACATGTACTTGACTATAAGAGCTCACCAGTACAACCAAACATAGATACATACAGAAGTAAATCAATCAACTTGAATCTCTTTTCTTTACCCCCTTTTAGTTGAATCTTTTGTAATTAGGTGGCATCTACCTTCATAACTACATTTTGGAGGAGCACAGCTGTCCTATAAATGAGAACATTTAGATATGTAATAGTCCTTGGGTGCCTTTCCAATATCCTGGAAATTGCATCATGGCAGATAACAGCATCAAACTACCCAGTGCGCCTCCCTCTAACAGTCCATTTCAAGCCTAAATATTCTACTGGGAACTTAGAGCTAGATACACTAAAATGGAACATTAGAACAAAGTACCATTAGATTCTATACATGTCCCCTCCCATAGAAGAAATACAAGTATAATCATACAATTGCAGGTAAAGCAAGGTATCAATTAACTATAATCAAAATACACAATTTGTGCAAGGTCAAAGTAGATGTACCATTCATGAACAAACAAAGGAAAAAAAGGGAAAACATGTACTTATTCACACAGCATTCTGAGGGTATCAAGTGGACTCTAGGAACATCCTTGGGACTTATTTAGAGTTTTGCAGATTGAGTACACTGCTCATCAAACCCTCGGCCTGCCTGCCTCATTTAGAGACAGGTGGACCTTTAGCATTCTGTCAACTGAGCCCCCCGGCAGAGATGGGACCGTTAGAGAAAGGGCTTCACACCATCTGTCATATTTATAGTGGATGGTGTAATGCTTTTTTTTCCTGTCCATGACTGCCAGTTATAACCTGGCAGTGAGGTGCAAGAAAAAAACAATAAGGACTCCGACACCCTGGAAGAAAGCTTCCAGGGCGTCAAGGTCATTAGTTTTTGTTTTCCAAAAAACAATTTCCACTTCGAGAGTAAGTTTTTGAAAAATAAAACAATTTCAAGTTTTGTGTATGACCTTCCCAATGGAGAGCGTCATACACAAAACGTTTAGTAAAATGAAAGGAATCATTGTTGCAATGTACAGAGATGACCACAGGCTGAGCTGTCCTCTCCAAATTTGGCAGGCAGAGTACCCTTGGGACATTACCTTTGCTATCGTGATGGACTCTACTGTTTCTGCCAAACTCAGAACCCCGCTCAAAGTCTTATATTTTCATTGAGTAATGATGTCTTGCCCAAATCTGCTTTAAAGGACCTTGGTTTTCAAAGGTTCTAGTTTTTCCAACTGCTGTATACCCCAAAAATACGTGAGCTCCAATTCCCCTTTGGATATGTCCCTTCCAGGGTGCACCTCAGGCACTTCCTGTAACTCCCTGTCAGGCACCTGGACTAGAGACAGATTAGAACTGCCATCAGCATGCTCTGCTTGTGAAATATTCCCATTATTTGCATTTCAGCTTCAACAAACCAAGACCAATCCTTCATCTTACCAGGAAAACTTCTGACCTCCGTATCATGTCCAACATACAAAAGATGATGGGATGATGCTTGCAATAAGTCTAACCACTGACAATCACTCAGGTTAGCTATACATGGCTGATGACCCCTAACTAGGGCAAAACGTGTCCCGAGTTGCTTGTGGTATGGTTCAGGGAGGACCTGGCCGGGCAGTTCTTGCCTGACTGTTCCCATTGGAGCAGGGTCAAGACTGATTTGTATATGGCTGGGTCCAAACTGAGGTGGCATGGTGTGTAAAATAACCATGGCCCGGGATGCTGCCCGAGTAATCACCAGTAGCTGAGATTAATATAAGCATTCTATCCATCACTTTCTTGTGTATCTCAGTATCATATCCAACTTTGCATGTAGTCAAATGACTGATATGCCATACATTTCCATCACTCAGTTCAGTTGAATTAATCAGCACTTTATTGACCTTCAAAGGTTCAGAGAAGACACTCTCTCCCTTGCATACTTTGGTACTCTGTTTGACATGCACCCATTCCCCTTCTCTCAAATCAACATCCTTTACTACATGTGTGCTGTCAAAGTGCTCTTTGTAGACCAGACCACATGCACTTTCTTAATGTTCCTCTTAACCACCTCAGATGACAACTCGATAAATCTATTTTGAAAATTCAATCTAAGTTGTCTATAGAGAACAGAGTCCTTAACTTCATAATAAGAAAGTCCGTTACCACTCAGGTGATAAATATAAGTGGTGTTGTGTCCCACACCATTACACCCAAGCAAACTCTCACGGCAAACAGACTTCAACTGCTCTCCATTATTGCCTATTGTCATCTTTGGTAATCCTTCCCCCTGGAAAACCTTATATAGAAACCTAACAAAGTATCTGCATCATCTTTTTTTAATACCATCATCTTTGGCCAGTTAGAAAAATAATCTATCATCACAATAATATATCATAACTTTTTGTCAGCTACCTGAATGAGACCCATGAGGTCCAGACCAAATGTCTCCTTCCTATGCATATTGGGGCAACCTTTGAGGCATAAAGGAAGCTTTAGGGTGACCTATGACTCAGCTGCTCTTTCACATTCTATGTGCATATCATTTATCCTCCTTAAATGCCCTTCGTGACATAATTGCAACACTCTCTTTTTTTCTCAGCTTGTTTCTAACATTTCAGCTTGTTTCTAATTTTTCTCCTGCCAGTGTTTTTTGTGGGCCAACCTTCTATTAACCATTTCACATAATGGAGAAGGCTATGTTTACTCTATACATTTGTTTATAGCCACTACTCTTTATTTCCAAAGCAAGCCTCTTGAAATTCCTTCCATCTGGCTAACATTCTTTAAACCAGTGGCAACTGCTCAATCAATCAGTCATCTTACATTTTCTTTTCATCCAGGATGTACTGTACTTTGCAATTATGATTTTCAACCTTATAGACAAATGGGTGATTCTTTTCAGTTCAAGAATAAGTTTATTCAAGAAAATTAATGAAATAACAATAACAGTACTTCGTACAAGTAATCATTAAATAGTTCATAAGTACAAGAGAAGGAAATAAAGGAGAATAATATTATACAATTGCAATTGAAATGGTAAAGAGAATATATTAAGAAGTAGAAATATATTAGGAATATAAGGATCCGACTCATAAAAATCTTAATACAGTATAATGCTGTTGAAAATATACAATCATATTCATATTGCAGAAATAAGATACAGAACAGTGTCATTTTCAGTATAAAGGAAGTCAAGGAGGCTTAGTAACTTCTTGTAGTAAAGGGGTAGGTACAAAGGATTTCTTTGCGCTATTATCTAAGAATTGTGTGATAGGGGACCACAGTTGTAATCGTTTTTTAGCAAGAGATATGGGATGTACAAGAGCCATGTCTAGTCTATGGTTATGGCAGACGGCATAACACCAAGCTAGATAAGATAACTTAGATGTGTCCTTCCATTTTTTTGTCATCTGCTGAAAGGCGACTGCTAATAGCAAATCTATGATTTGTGTCTGCGATGGTCTCCTCCCCCAGTCAGTGGATAAACTTCCCAAAAAAATATTCGTGAAAGAAAAGGGGGTTGTAGTGCTAAAGATGGTGTTAATTTGAATCCAGACCTGTTTCCAAAATTGAAGGACATGTGGGCATGTGAAGATCATATGTTTCAAATCAGCACCTTCATGAGAGCACGTCCAGCAAGTACTGGGAGTTGTGTTATGTATCTTGTGCAAATGTATGGGTGTGAGAAGTAGCCTATTATATATGAAAAAAATTGTTTGTGTAGTACTTGCCGCTGTAGATGATTTCTTGATCATTGTCCATATTCTAGTCCATAGAGAGATGGGCCAATCTATATCCAAATCAGTCTCCCAAGAAAGTTCTGTCTTGGTTTTATCTCTAGTTATGGGAGGTTGTGTTAAGCGAGAATAAATGGTAGAAGCCTTAGGATGCGCGCGTAGGAGATTTGTCAACGTGGAATCAGGATGGGAAGATGAGGAAAGCATAGGTGTAAACTGAGCACAGGCTGCAAGTATTGCATTTCGTAGGATGGAAAATTTATGTTGAAAGGAGGAAGGTAGGTGATAAAGGGCTTGTGCCTGTGAAAATTGAATAAGTGTGCCTTGTTCAAAGAGCTGATGAACCCAAAGTAAACCTTTATTTCTCCATACTTTCCAGTAGATAGGTTTATTTTTGACAAGGATAAATTTGTTATGCCAAATTGTGGATATGAGAAAAAAGTCCAAATTATGCGGAACCAGATGGATGGTAGCTTCTAATAACTTACATGAATGTTTGATGATTGGTGTAGAGTATTTTTGCGGTTTACGAGTGAATGGAAGATATTCCTGAAATGAGAAAGGTGCTATAAATGAGGTCTCAAGATCAACCCATAATGGGCTATCTGTTGATTGATTGGATATCCAATTCGATAATTGCTTTAATTGAAAAGCTCTATGATAGTTAGAGAAATGGGGAAAGTTTACACCGCCTTCTGATTTGAGCCGTGTCAGTTTCTGTAGCGCCATTCTTGATTTGTTGTTGTTCCATAGAAAAGATAATAAGGTAGAATTGATTTTATGAAAGAGTTTAGCTGGTATGGATATCGGTATATTAGATATAATGTAAAGTATTATAGGGGTAAGCATCAGTTTAATGGTGTCTAAGCGGCCCCACCAAGAAAGATGAAGAGAATGCCACTTAGCAATGAGTGTTTGAATTTTGTCCATGCATTTATCTAGATTTAGAGAGATGGATGTCTTTATAGAAGGAGAGAACCATAAACCAAGATATTTTATGTGTTTGGAGTTCCATACGAAGTTAGAGATCTTAAAATCTTACTTAAAAGTATATTTGGTTAAGGGTAGTATCTCACATTTCTCATTATTTAATTTATAGCCAGATACCTGTCCATAGGCTTCAACTTCCCTCAAGAATGCTGTAAGTGAGGATTGTGGTTGAGATAGGAACACTAAGATGTCGTTAGCGTATGCTGCTAATTTAATCTGCTGAAGGCCAGAAATAAACCCTGTTATGGAGTGATTTTGACGAATACTAGATAGAAAAGGTTCCAATGCTAAGTTGAAAAGAAAAGGGTATAAAGGACACCCTTGACGTACTCCTCGTTTTAAGGTGAAATAGGGAGATACGAGGCCATTAGTAGAAATGGCAGCTTTGGGTTCAGAATAGAGTAAAGCAATTAAGGAGGTAATTTTTGGTCCGAATCCAAACCATTTAAGAGCATGAAATATAAATAGCCAATGTACTCTATCAAAGGCTTTTTCCGCGTCTAGAGCAATTGCTGCTAGTGGATCTGAGTAATGTGTCGTTTTGGAAAGAATATCAAAGAACAAATGTGTATTGTCTGTGACATTACGTCCTTTGACAAAGCCTGATTGTTCCTTGCCAAGCAGTAAAGGAAGATGGGGTTCTAGTCGTAAAGCCAGAGCTTTCGAAAAAAAATTGTAATCCACATGCACCAGGGATATAGGCCTGTAATTTTTGCAATATCGTAAATCCTTACCATTTTTCGGGATTAGGCATATCAAGGCCTCCGAAAAGGAGCCCGAGGAGTTGGAGGAAGTAATGAAAGAGGAAATAATGGTGTGTAAGTATGGAAGGAGTAATTGGGTAAAATGTAGATAAAATTCAACTCTAAATCTATCTGGGCCCGGGGCTTTATCTTTCTTAAGAGACCTCAATGCATTTAACATTTCTGCCTGTGTAATGTCAGTTTCCAAAAGATCTAGATTTACTTGAGAAGCAGTTTGTTTCTGAATTGTGGAAAAATACTGGAGAATATCTACATCGGAAAGTGTAGTTTCTGGTGTGTAAAGCGACTTGTAAAAATGTACAAATTCTTGGAGTATTTCGGAGTCCTTGAGTTTTGGAGTATGGTTATCATCGATAATAGATTCGATGTGAAGCCTCTGTTGCTTAATCTTAAGATAGTTGGCCAGTAATTTGCCTGATTTGTTTTGGCCACCGTAATATTTCGCAGTAGTCTTTAATAAATATAGGGAGGCGTTCTCAGTAGAAGTTTCATTAAAAGCAATCTTTGCATTTATAAGATCCTTGAGACAGTCCTTGGACTTAGAGGTGTAAAAGGAATGCTCAAGTTGTTTAATCTTAGCAAGAAGTGCGTTATGTAATATTTCGAGATGTTTTGCGTTTATTCAATACAAATCTGATAATAAAATCACGAGCGGTGGCTTTAAAAGCATCCCAAATTGTGTGGAAGGGAATGTTATCTGTTTGATTGAGTCGAAAAAATTCATGGAAAAAGGATATAAAGGAGGTATTAAAATTAGGGTCAAGAAGTAGAGAATTGTTAAAATGCCATCTCTTGGATTCTGCAGGCTGTTGTAAGAGATCCAATTGAATCAAGACAGGAGCGTGATCAGAAATGAGTATAGGGCCAATGTCAGCTGAATGTAAGGATTGGGAGATGGTGTGCGAAATAAAAATATGATCTAGTCTGGATTGTGTTTGATGTGGTGAGGAGAAAAAAGAATATTCTCTCAAAGATGGGCTGCAAAGTCTCCAGGCATCTAATAAATTCCTCTGTTTTATGGTTTGTAAAAAAGCTTTATGTGTTTTGTTTGGGATAAAAAAAAGAGTGAGAATTACGATCGATAAAAGGATCCATCACTTGATTACAATCTCCTGCAAGGATAAAATTCTCTGAGGGATATTTTAAAAGCAATTGAGAAATGCGGCACCAAAACAAAGCATCACCATTAGTAGGGGCATAGACATTTAGTAAAGATAATGGAGTTTTCCCTAACAGTAAGTTAGTGAAAAGCCATCTACCTTCAGCGTCTGATTCTTGAGAAATGAGTTTAGCGTTCAGTGCTTTATGACATAAAGTTATAACGCCATTTCTTTTGCCATCTCCTGGTGAGAAAAAAATGTCGCCAACCAAACTCTTTTTGAGTTTTAAAGATTCGCTTTCTGTAAGATGTGACTCTTGTAATAAGGCTATATTAGCATCTAGCTTAGAGAGGTGTGACAGAACTCTCTGTTGCTTAATAGGGGAGTTTAGGCCTCTGACATTCCAAGTGACAATTTTTAAAAACATATATGAAACAAAGAGAATGAAATAACAAATGAACCAGTAATAATCTGTACTTTAGCAAATATAAAACTTGTAGTAAATACAGAGGTAAGAACTATAAAAAACTGTTTGAGTAAAATTTGTAATAAGTACGAAGGTAAGAATCATAAAAAGCATTTGATGAAGATGTAAAGTATAGAGAGGGTAGAGGAAGAAGAGTTGAGAGAGAGAAATATGATAAAGCAATGAGGGATAGAAAGAAGACAAAGGGGTTATAGAAGGGAAGAAGATTACTGTGAAGAGTACGAGACAAAAAAAGACCATACCTACATGAAATCCAAAACAAATAAAGGATGGGGGGGATGAGGCCACATGGAATGATGACACGTCCAGACTCCATGAGGGAAGGCAGGTAAGACTTCGGGACGAAAACAGCAAGTAAGACGGATAGGTCAGACATACGAAACTGGAACCTGTGAAAAGAAGAATTGATTAGTACCATCAAAAATTATGTGAATAAAATTCGCAATCACAAAACTAAATTTTGCGAAGATACAACCTGAAAGAGAAAGATTAATGGAGGCAAGCAAACCAAGTTACACGGGGTGGTGTCTAATCTACAGTCCTGCTAATAGAGCACGTATTTAATGTATAAAACTGTTACGTTCAAACAAAACGAAAAAGATGATTTGAAGCGTGTACTAGAAGTGTCCATCTTTTCTGGGCAGTGGATATTGAGGAAACTCTGTAGCTTGACTGGATCTTCGTAAGTTATGGTATTATTGGTAAAAGTGACTTTGAACAAACAGGGGTGGAAAAGTCCAAACCATGCTCCAATAGAGCGTAGCGCTGGTCGCATGGCAAGAAATTATTTGCGTCTGTCCGCCGTAGTCTTTGCATAATCTTGTGAGAAGAAGAGTTGGTTTCCAGATGATGAAATGCGTTTCATGAGCTTGGCTGCTGATAATACCTTGAACAGATCCGTGTATTCAAGAAAGTACAGTATGATTCCTCTCGGTTTTTTGGTACTTGAAGACGCTGAGTGCGGAGGGCCCAATCTATGAGCACGTTGGATGTTAAGAATAGTAACTTCAGGTAAGTTTAGCACTGTCTGCAGGAATTTTTTAAAGAAGGAAATAGGATCAGGCCCTTCTGAGCCTTCCGATAGGCCATAGATACGAAGGATGTTTCTTCTGTTCCTATTTTCAAGATTTTCGACCTGCTTTTGTAGAGAGGTAACTTGGGATTGAAGAGCTTCAACTTTAACATAAGATAAACCTAGCGTTTCAACGTTATGTTCAACCTTGGTGATTCTTTCTTCCATCTTTGCCCAGCCATCCGTTAGAATTTGTAGTTTGGAGTTTGTCTCTTCAACAAAAGGTCGCAGGGCACAAATTTCCTCCAAAAGAAGATCCATAGAGACTAACGAGGCTTACTTTGGTGGAGAAGGAGGATCTTATTTCAGCTGTTTTGTGGAGGCTTTGTTAGCTGCAGAAGAAGTATTAGGGTTGGATGAAGAAGCTGTTTTAGATGACGAGATCGAGGAGTCCTCCATTTGGGCGAAGTGGGCTCGAAGTTTTGAGCGTACGATAAATGTGCGATTTAAAGATGATTGCAATGAACTTATTTTCTTCAGCTTGCCCATATAAGAGAAAGAGATCAAGTGTAGTGCTCAAAAATCTACGTATTCCTTCAGAATGTGACTGAAATAAGTAGACCCATTAATAGTAGTATATATGAGTCGCTGTGGTTGAAAAGGTGCGAATGAAGAGGCGCAATATATTGCTTTAACGTGCTGCAGCGAAGTCATATAGGGTGATAGATACAATTGAAATGCACAGCTGACAATAAAGTTTCCAGCAGCAAGAATGGAAAACAGCTGAGCAATGAGTTGCTTCTATACACTATACATAAGAAAAAATATGCAGCTTATCTTATGAAAGAGTCCAGATTCATTAAAATCAGGGAAGATGCTCCTTTACAGCCATGTATAGAAATGTAGAAGCAAAATAACGAAAAGCAGCACAAAACTGTCCGTTGAGGCCAAAGCCAGAGGTCTAAGCAGAATATGTATATAACTGGGGTGCGCGTGAAGTGAAGAGAAAAATATCACCACGGCATTAAAGATGGCTGGTACAATAGAGGGAGCGGGAAATAATGAGGAAAATCAGTAAAATATAGCAGTTCTAGAGAGGACTGCCTCATTCCCAGTTTGAATGCAGGGAGAGAAAGAAGTGAAAGTGAGGCAGTCTCTTCAAACAGGCCGCGCGGTGAAAGCGGCTTCTCTCAGCCCGCAAACGGCACCAAAATGGCGGGCGTCATTCCGGTCATGAAAGGAAGAGTGGAACAGAGGGCAAGAAACGCCCCATATGCGATGAAAAGCGCATCACCTTGAAGTGCAGACGTTCCGACGGCCGCTGGCTTAATTACGTGGTTCCGTGTCGGGAATTACATGAAGAAAATCCCTCGGTCTGCCCGCCGTCCTCAGGCGAGTCACGGGAACGCCGCCATCTTCGTTGGGCGCTAGCCACGCCCCCCCAAATGGGTGATTCTTTAAGAAGCAGTAGTCAGACGATTTGAGGCTAGGACCTTGGCAGAGACTTGTTGATCACACCTCAAAATGAACTCTGTTGCCCACAAAAATTATCAAAAATGCTCTAAACCCTAAATGCACACCATCTCCCTTTCATTCACGGAGTAGAATTCCTCACCTGGGGATAAAGAGTGAGAAGCAAACACTGTCACAACCTCACCCATCAAACTCCACCTGTGTGAACACTGCCCAAGGCCCTTGCCACTCGTCTCTGTTGTGAATATACATTTTGCATTGGAATCATACTGTTGCAATACTGGACAAATGCAAATGTAATTCTTAATTTTCACAGAGTTTTCCAGGCACTCTGCTGACCAACAGAATTTGACCTTGTTCTTTAGAAACTGTCTCAATAAGTGGGTTCTCGCAGCAAAATTCTTAACATACTTTAAATAAAACTCAGCTAAACCCAAGAGTGACTTCAATTTGTTATTGTTTCCTGAAGCTGAATTGATTTTAATAGCTTTGACCAATTGTTTCTTGGGTTTAATTCCAACATAATCCATTTCGTGTCATCGACAAGGCTTTGTGCCGGAAATGTAAATTTTTTATACTTCGCAGGGAGGCCCCTTCCTTTATAAAATATCCAAAATATTTTCAAAATGTGCATCATGTTTCCTTTTACTCTTACCTAAGAGCAAAATATTGTTTTGGAAAAAAAAAAATACTCTCATGACATCTTTAAATAGGTGGTACATGAGTTTTTGAAAGTCCACAGCCGCTGATGCCCGTCTGAATGCCATGCGTATAAATTAAATACATAGTACTGATGTTATAAATGCTGTGAACGTTTTAATCTCATGGTGCAGAGGAATCACGTTGTATGTAGAATAAAGGTTGATAGCTGACAACCAATTCACTCCCATGGTCATAGCTAACAGCTCATTTATTTAGGAAGGGGTTAGTTATCTACCTAAATGTTGTTAAGTCCTTAAAGTTTATGTATAGTCTAATTTTGCTGATGGCCCATCTGGCCAGTACTAAGAGAGATAACAGCTCTAAGGACATTACTGGTTTTATAATTCCTTCCTCTTGCAATGTTCTTAATTCATGTGACTTCATCCTTTACAGTTATAGTTTTTTTCTGCCTTTGTGTGCTTTGGATACAGTATCATCTATTATAATTATTTTATGATTAAATCCTTCTAGTATCTAAATATTCCTGAAAACATTTTGAGAAACTTGTTTAGTATTTATTTACCTGCATTAGCACATCCCAGGCTATTGTAGTCTAGGTCAATGTCAAGAGCCCGTTGTTTTAACCAAACCAACATCAGAGATCACTTTTCAGTAACATACAGGTTGCCCATAACCTTCCTACCTTTATACTCAAATGTAACTGTTTAATATTCTATTAGGATTAAAATCTGGTCATTCTAATGTCTCTTCAATTACCTCCATGAACGTTTCCCAACTCATCTATGTTTATGAATGGTGAATCAGAGTCATATTTTGCATACAGGTGTATTTCTTGAACTCATGTTCAACCTACATATGCTGCCCCTACCTTCGACACTAAGGGCCTAATTACGAGTCTGGTGGTCCACACAGGGGGGCACAACATGTGCCCCCCTGTGTGCATGCACAGAAGTTCCAGCATGACATGGACTTTCGAGTCCATGCCGTGCTGGAACTTACTTTGACGTTCCCATTTCGGTGCCTATTTTCCACAGTGGGAATGGCAAAGGAATCGTCCGCTAATGACAAAAAAGTAATTATTTGGCAGGCGGTCCTCACGCGGGTATGGCGGTGCAGCAGCGGGCGGTCCTCCCGCAGCACCGTCAAACTCTTAATTGGGCCCTAAAGTGCATAATTTTCTTTGCTGCAGTCATCAGATACCCCACTCGACATGTCTTCAGCTACATATTTCACTCTGGACCCATTACTTATTTTCGTATATACTCGTATAAAATCCCCTGTGATCCCACAACCTGAACACTTGTGGTTAACAGCAAGGACAGTTTTGCTACAAGGTAGGTATTCAGCTTTCCCACATCTACAACAGCTCGTGTGAGCCTCTTTACCTTCTTAGTTGGGGCTATTTAATGATTTGTCTTCCCAGCCTTCCTTATGTTCCCTACATTTAGCTTCATTATACTTTTGTATTTAATGTTTCTGCTCTGGGTAATCTCCTGGATAATTTAGCTTTCCGTACAATAGCTATAGCGACTTTAAGGGAATAGTCTCCATTCATGCATCATTTATCTTTAACATTGGAATTATTGGCCTGCATGATTATCTGGTCACATATGAATTCAACATACAAGACCCCAGTATGACAACTGATGGCAAGATTTTTAAGTGGAGGAACGTAATTGTTTATTGTTTCTGTACTACTTTGTTTCCCTTGGAAGAATTTAGCTGCACAATCCATGGCAGAGTAATGAGAGTAAAAGTCTGCCAAAGCATTAACAAACATATTTATCTATCTATATATCTATCTATCTTTCTATCCATCTATCTATCTATCTATCTATCTATCTTTCTATCTACCTATCTACCTATCTTAATTACTTCTAACTAAAAACTCTCAAGTACGGCAAGTTATTTTCCTTGTAAGGCTCATGCAGTGGCCATATTAGGAGGTACCTGGCTTCTATTTTAAAAACGCCGATTGGAAAGGCTCTGTCGACTTGTTTTAATAACTTTATGTTCCCTTCCTGTTTCTCACTTTTATTTTAATTATTCTTATGTTACCAGTATTCTCACTTTGCAGGGGAGCCTGTATGGTATGAAGGGGTTGCTGGACCCTAGTTCGTCCCATTTCTCCCCCCCCCCGAGTTTGAAAAACATTCGAAGCATTCCACTGCACCTTGGAAGCTTGGACACACCCCTTGATTCCGTCCCTTCTAAAGAACTGTGTAGTGCGTCCATGCAGCGCTTTAACTACTGCCCTCAACTATGGCAAGTTATTTTCCTTGTAAGGCTCACACAGTGGCCATATTAGGAGGTGCCTGGCTCCTATTGTAAAAGTGCAGATCAGAAAGGCTCTGTCACCTTGTTTTAATAATTTTATGTTTTCTTTCTCTTTCTCAATTTTATTTAATCTTTTTCCCCTGAGTTTGAAAAACATCCAAAGTGTTCCATTGGGCCTCTGGAGCTTGGGCATACACCCGGCCATGCTCCTTGATGCCGGTCCTTCTAAAGGACCGTGTACTGTGGCCGGGCCGATGGCAGAGCCCATCTGTGTCTGTCCATGGCCGAACTGAGCCCTGCGCCACAACCCCTGGCTGTTCCTCCATCTTGGCATACTCAAGAGAAGCACTCCCGGAACTCCGTAATGTAGGAAGGCATACCTACGGGATTATCCACAATTTTGACTCTATTGGAGGTCACTATTGTTGCTCTGTTTGCAATTATTCTTTTAACCTTGACCCAACTCCTTTGCCAGGATACAGCACTCCTCAGCCTCCTCCTGCCTTAAACCTGAAGTTGAGAGGCTCACCTCCTGTTTTCACATGTGCACTTTTAAACACACAATCCTTGATCAAGAATAAATCGAAATATTTCGTCTTTGTTGAGCAGCATGCCTTAGATATAATATTTGTAACTCAGCTCAGGCAGCGCCATCAGGATCACGTTGTCCCTTTCCGACTGCCTGTTAACGGCGGCCCCACCGCCATGAAAAGGCAGCCGGAGAGGGACTTTGGGGGCCTCAAGCAGGGCCCCCGTCCCCTGTGGGCCACTGCTAAGTGGCCAGGGAGGCACATGTGGTGCCTCCTCAAAACATCTGTGTTCCAGGCAACATATGGTGCCTAGTGCACGGTGCATGGATGTTTGAAAAATGCCTTTTTCTACTGAGGTTTGTGCTGTGCAGCACAAGCCACAATAGAAAAAGGCAGTTTCTGATCACCTACACAGTGGTCTGATCAAAATATAGTGGGTGGGACCACCGACTCCTTGTTGGGCGGTCTCAATCCTGCTTCGATGACCGCCATCGAGATGAGCAACTAAGTTTTTAATTGGTGATGAAATCTGAGGTGGTTGGTTATAGAATGTAATGAAAGGGGAAGTTAATTCCATTGTTTAATTGCCAAAAATGAAAAGAATCCACCTCTGGGTGACCTTTAGAGACTTAAATCTGTTGTAATAAGAAAGAGTGGTTGGAGTGAAAAGGTTGTGAGAGAAGGGTGTAAGTTTATGCTGCAGGTAGGATTTGCCAATCTTATAGATGACGCAAATGCAGAAAGATTTTAAAAGAATACATTTGTGACAGGCAGCATGAGTAGTGTACTCAAATGTTTAAAAATGATGCATCTAGCAGGAAGATTGAATATTAACTGGGTTACTGAATTTGGAACCATGAATTGTCGATACAAATGGGATTAATTGCAATTGATGAGAGAACAGGGGATAGAACCATTTAAAATCATGGATATTTACCGCTATAAGATGGCCGCTGCAGGAAATGTATTTGAATTAGGACAGCAACAGTCCCGCATAATTGCTGTGTTTCCTCTTTTGACAGGATCATACAATGTAATGTGAAAGACTCGGCTTTACCCACATGACATGAATGTGAAAGCAAGTATTGAAAAAGGCGTAAGCCGAAACGCGTCTACCTGGTCACAATAAATTCAGCTCAAACCCCGTGAGTGCCCCGTACAGTCCTTTGTTGGATATTTGTGCATATATAGGTATACATAAATCCAGGGCACAAGTACTATAAAAAGAAGTGGGGGGACTGACCAAGTTAGGCAGTATGCAAGTGATATCATGACGCGTGCCAACACAGCACATGACGTCACGAGGCGTGACATCCCATATGGCATCACAGGAAGTGACCTCACTGGAAGACTCTGCTTTAGGATGAGTAGCGCTATAAAAGAAATAAAATAGTTCTATTTATATTATTTGTGTAAATACTGGGACAGACCATCCCATCTGACATTCTTACAGTGTGTGCACTTATATACAGGGACTGAAAAATGTAAAAAGCATGCATCTCTTAAGTATCTGTGAAGAGATAACAAGCTGTGTGCTTTTGTTTCCTCTCCTGTGCATTTGCATTTAATTGAGAGGTTCCAGGCTGCCTCCCGTCCAATACTCGATCAACAGGAGGCATGATGGCCACTTAACTTCTGCCTTTATCTTTGGCACATCTGGAGGTGTAAAAAAAGCCCCTTAACTGCCTGCATGTTGCTGCTGAGAATGAAAAGCAGACAACTTGCAGGAGCTGCTGAATGTGTGCGGGTATCTGAAAATGACACTGGGACAAGTTCAACATATTTCTGTGGGGCCCAACTTCTTGGCAGTGGGGACGGCGTCCACCCTGTGAAAATAGTGGGTGGACGCTGTGTACCCGTGTGTACCCCTACTCGTGCCCTGCATATATCACACATACATACTGAAAAAACAAAAGTTAAAGTTGAGCTAGACGTGAGTAAGGTAGTAAGATTTTAACTTATATTTTAAAAAACTTTAAAATCCACTGAAAAAGCTCTACCACAGTGGTCTTTTTTCAGAGAATTTCAATGTGTTTTTTTTTACCTAAAGTATTATCTATTACAATAAATTTGTGGCCAACTACTCGTGCTCCGAAGGGGGGCGGGGGTTCTTTGCATGGCCTTGGAGATTCGCCGGAATGTTTCAGTTCAATGGAGACACTTGCTGAAACTTCCAGTGGGTTTTATTACTTGTTTCTGAATCTCACCAGTGCGCCAACATTTAAAAAAAGTTGTATTTAATATGAAAGATAGCTTTTTATTTAAGTCTGAGCCGAGAGGTTCTCTAACTAGGTCACTTAATGAGGAACCCTTTTCTCTTATTGCATAGAAATTGCCCCTCTTTAAATTTTCACGATCCCACAGGAGGCTCACAAGAGTCTTGTCGGAGTGATGTCACATACATGACAGACATCTGATTGGCTGGAATTACTGTCAGCCTCCATTGACAGGACGTTCCTACCATTTTTATTTAATTTCTGGTTATCACTTTGATATAGACAGAACTCCTGTGGTGCCTTCTTCCATTTTTTACATTTTTCAGTTTTTTGGATGGGAGAGCAATGGGTTCAGGTGAAGAGAGAGAAGAGAAGATCGAGGATCAGGCCGAAGAGACACAGAGAGCCAACAATGAATCCTTGGTTTAGCAGTATGTTAGCCTGCCTCCTGAGAGAAAAAGGTTTCTGCTGAATTTGCAGCATGCTACATCTGTAACAAGCAATTTTCTAGAGGAAGTTCAAGAAAGTACTCTCAAGGAACAACTGGAATGCTGTGCCATATGAGGTCCATGCATCCCAAGTGCCTGTCAAGAGCTGAGATGGAACATGGTGCAGGAGAGGCATCTACATCTGGTTCAGATACCTCAATTGCAGCAGGTCAGCAAGTGCCCACTGAAGTCCTGAGAGGACATTCTGATGTAAGTCCTGCATACCAGAATATGGTGACGTACTGCAGATGGTGCAGTAGGATTATCTACGCAGGGTGTTAAGTACATCTGTACGAGACAAATTAGTGTCCAACCACCAATGTGCTAAGAAAAAATATTTTTGGGGTCTCCCCAAGGTCACCTGCCCTTTATTTGTTAACCTAGTTCAACCCAACCAAAACAAAATGAAAACACACAAAAATGTAAACACTTTTTGTAATGTTAATTTTAAAATGATCTTTACTAGTTTAAAAATAGAAAAATGTTATGTTGTCTGCCATGTGTGTGTCTTCATATTACTATATCATAATAGTCTGCTACAGCAGACTATACTTATTAATAAAAAGGTAACCCTATTGCTATAAGTGTTAATATAACACACACACTTGTAACAAAAGATTTGTCTTACATTTGTACAGATTTTGCATCAGGTATTGATTTACTTTTTTAGTACAGACCTGATACAAAATGTATATTTGTACTAATAAACCATATGAAATCATTTTGTGGTGGTTTATATTCAATTTTAATTCAATTGAGTGTAATGTACTGCCTTCCACCATTTCTTTGCATCAAGGAGGTGTTCCCCGGGTGTTGAATGGGGATTGACATGCATCCACTCATGGTTTTTGATGCAAACCCATATCTGCTTTCACTTGTAGACAAGGATTTCTGCCAAAGTCCTTCAGCTCTTTCCAGCTGGTGCAATGAAGATAATGTTTCTCTTTGTTTTTCCTCTTTGCATGTGTGCTACATTCTACAGTACATATACACAGAGGAAATAGCCTTAAAGTATATTTTATTGCACAATGAATTGGGGGTTCAGTGTGATGAGGGACTGAACTCTCCATAAAGAGCTATGTACAGGGCAAAAGGGTAGTGCTTAGGGGCTTGCCCATGCAATCAGGCATGTATATGGTGAGATACTTGCATCCCTGAGAACATTTCTTAACAGGGCGATGACTATGTTTAGTGGTTTCTAGCCCATGTAATTGGGCTTAGGTGTGATGAGGTACTGGCCTCTCACTGAAGCCCTCTGTACATAATGAAGGCTGTGCATAGTAGGGGATTCCTTACGTAATGGGGCTTGTGTGTTTTGAGGGACTGGCGTCTCAGTGAAAAGCTCTCTACCATAAGAAGGATGTGTATAGTAGGTGTTTGGATACCTAATGATGCTTGGGTGTCTGGAGGGAGTGGCCTCTGCATCAAGACTTCTGTCCAAGGTGAAAGGGGTGCTTAATAGGGGCTTGGTCACCTAATGGTGCTTGGGTATCTGGGGGGATGAGCTCCCTGTGAAGGCTTCTGTATAAGGCGGAGGTTGTGCGCTGTAGGCGCCAGAGGCCAGGCTCTGGAGCCAACTACCCCTGCACCTGTGTAGTGATGTTGTCAATTTCAGATGTCACAGGCACAACAGATTGCACAATAAACATTAATAAGTAAATGAACCACACACTCATATGGTTGTAGATCTATGTTACAAATGTGGCATTATGTGCTATTCAGGTGACACATAGCCAAAAGGGCAACAATGGAGTATGCAAAGTTCTATTTCATCATAAATGTGGTTTAGGAGAATACACTTCAAGATCTGTCCATGACATTTTATAGACAGGTAATGACATGGTCATCCTTGCAATGGTCATTAAACATTCAACATTGTACTGTAAACTTATTAAAATCCATGTTTAGGTGGGACATACTGCTAGGGATACAGTATTTCAGATTGCACTGATATCTAGTGGCTTGCAATATGGTGGGCACAATGCATGGATCTGTCATGGTGATATGTAAGCAGGCTCTTCTGTAGACTCTTCTTGTTCTGGCTTCATTCTCCTACCACATAGTAGTCAGGGGCGTAGCTGGGGCATCTGTTAAAACACACTATATGAGAAGCAGGACATGAGGAGACTTAAGGGTCAGTGGAAAGAGATAGGAGTGTGGATTGTTAATGGTGCTTAAAACCCAATATTTTTTTATTTAATCCACATTTCTTAAGGTCTTCAAAACATAGACGAGAGAATGTATGTGTTTTTCTCAGTGTGGGCATGTAAAACTCCCAGGTGAAATCTGACAGACACTTCACATTACCCAACTGAAAGCACTTGTACCCAACTATTTACTACTGAATACATTCTTTGGGGAGTGTAACACCCCAAACACCCCCCAGAACCTACGCCACTGGTAGTGGTGCACCGACACCCATATTGCTGCTCTGTTCCTTACACTGATATTCACATTCATTGCACATGTATAATGCATTACAATCCCAGAATGAGGCATTTCATGTTGAATGTTGACATGGCTATGGTCACTCCATTGGAGGTGATTGGCATCTCTCCAACCTCCAACCTGCTAAGGCGACCCAATGACTCCATGCCATGGGGCACAATGTTTCCAGGTCTGACATATGATTTAGGGCATCTGTGCATTCTGTGAGTTGTAGTCAGGATTTTTTTTTTTAAATAAGACAGTTAAATTAACACATTTGATAATATTTAAAAGTAAAAGCATAGCCCAGGAATGAAAAGGTGGTGTCATAGTAACATGAAATCATCTGGTCACACCCTTCCTCTTCTGTTTGTCTATTGTACATGTGACATAGCCATCTCATGCATTGTAGGTTTGGAAGGATTGCATTCTACTTTTGGCACAGCACGAAGCTGATATTACCCAGGGAATGAACACAGGTATATGAAACTGAAGGTTATAAGTAAGGCATGGGTGTGAATCAATTATTTTACCTTGTGTTAGGTCTTCCCCCATGCCAGCTGTGCATGTGCCTTCTAGCCCGAGGACCAATTGTGAGGCAAATGTGGCTGCCACATGTTCCTCCCTTACAGTGAGTTCTTCTTGGGTGCTGGTGCCCCACCTATTGCTTCTGCAACCTTCTATTCTTCACCAGCTTCTCCTTTGTCCAGCATTTCATGGTGTGCAACCTTGTTATATTTCATTAACGATCAATTTGGCGGTTGTCAATGAATTGATGTTTGCTTCTTTCTCATTCTAGATGCTACTTTCTTGTCCGGTGCAATTTTGGAGGTGATCAAAAGTTTGCAGTTCACTGAAGACGTGGTGGACATCGACATAACTGAGGTGAACTAACACAAGAACAGTTTATTTTTTATGCCTTCACCTACCCCCTCCTTATCTTCACTTTCTTAGATCCCAAGTGGCTACTCCTGAATGTCCTGGCTCCTAGACTGTCATTTTTTGGGGGGTGGGAGAAACTTGGATCCTCGCCTGCTTTGTACCATCACACAAAGCTATTTAACATTTGTGTCTTGCGAGTGGTGCACTTCATAGCATTATTTGCACTTGCGTCAACAATGTCCTCAGCAGCACATGACACAGTGCAGTGTGGATATTTTTTTCACTGTTGCATTGTGTCAGCAGTAGTAAACCATCCCCTGTGTGTAAGGATTCTTTTTTTTTTTTTTTAAATGGTATGGGGATTTGTCTTTAAAATGTTTTTAAAATGCTGTTTTATTCATCATACTGTTATAGCATGGCAGGCGAGCCGGCATTGTGCAGTTTTCTGAAAGCCCTCCCACAGTATTGACAGAAAGACGTTTGGCAAAATATCTCACTATATGGGCACAGATCTCTAAATATGATGGCTGAGTGCAGTTGGGCCATTGGAGGCCCAACGAGGTCGTAAGTAATAAGCAAGTCTTCTTTCCACAGTGCAGGTACCACCATAAATGCACCTACATATAGCTGAAGGAAAATGTACATGCCTAAAAAGCTAATATTTGAATTTGGGTTAAAGGCTACACCAGAAGACAGCAAAGTCTGTAAATCTATACCCTCATTCTCACAGAAGTCCTTGATAGATATTTGCTGTTTGCAGCTTTTAATCCTCCAGATATTTCAACGAGGATTAGAACATCCAACACATAAACTACTCTTTTACAGGTGGGTCTTGAAAGCATTGGAGGCATGGTGCCTACTGCTTAGTCAAGGTCTGTCTGCCTACAGTACTCCCCCACTTCTGGACAGCTTGAATTTTACATTCGCTCAAAGCATTTTCTGTTCCTGCATACAGTGTATGAGCATACAGTGTTTTCAGACTGCCTGACGCCATTGTAGTTCTAGTCTTGAAAAGCATAATATGTCTCTATTTGCTGTGTCTGAGGCTATTTTAATGTAGGTTAATATAAATAGTCACAGCTTATCACAAAACAGTGCAAAATGTAACAATTAAAAGCATTGCATTTTAATTTCCACTGAAATACGACTACATGAAAAAACACTAAGGCCCTCATTATGATGTCAGGCAGAAACCATCCTACAGCTCGTCGGAGGCTTTCCGCCCAACATCATAGGTTTCCGTCCGACAGCCGTATTATGATACTGGTAGTCGGACGGAAACCCCCGGGGGAATTCTGCTCTGCTTCATATGGACTCACGGAGCCTGTTGGGGCAGCGGGTGAAATTGTAATCCCAAAATGGCAGCGGAGCCAGCCTCAGCTCCGCCGTCGGGATTACGATGTCGCTTTCCCCCTGCCCTTTCATGGCGGTTCGCCCGCCATGAAAAGGCAGGCAGAAAGTGACTTTGGGGGCCCCTAGCAGGGCCCCCTTCCCCCCTGGCCCTCCTCTGTGGCATTCTAATTCTGCGGGTGGAACCGCAACTAATTGTCAGGCAGATTCCATCCCGCTACGGCGTCGGTCAGACGCTCGTCCAACCGACATCGTACTAGGGCCCACAGTGTTATAATTCAACAATGAAAAAAATCCATTTCGCTGCAAATCCTAGATGCTGTGGTGAGTTTTTATTCAAATTAATTCACAAAAAAACACTATTATAGAGAAATATATAGCAGGAGGAAGTAATGATACCAACTTCAGGGATTTTGGGACTGAATTATGAATAAAAACACATTCAAATATGATACAAATGTAACAGGTTCTGCCTCGAACTCTTCATAAATATGAAATGGGAAGGAACGGGCTACAATTTCTAAACCAAAACCCACCTAGATACTCATCAATAAAAGAGCTATGAATCCCAACACCCATCATAGATTATGATTGAGGGACAAAAAGGGCTTTATGGCGAAGTGTTTTCTTGTCTGGACTCCTCTGATTGATTGTGGGGCTTCCACGCACACATGGTCAGCAGAAAGGGAGACCAGTAATGATTTAGCAGGGGCCATGCTCTTAGCCTTTAGGAAATGGACAGCACTTAGCTATACATTCTGAAAGCACCACAGGGTCCAAGCAGGACCTAATACAAACAGGGGCGGCTCCTTCTCTAAGGTGGAGGAGCGTCGCCCCACTGCTTTTCAGCACTGCAAAAAAGGGGAAAAAAATATTTTTTTCCGTGCTGCAGCAGTTTTGCGAGGCTGGGCTGGGCAGAGCATGGGGGAGGAGTGGTAGCACTCTCCAAGTGTGCATGTCTGTTTGGCCGGCCGTCTTAGGCCGGCCAAACCATCATGCACACTTTGCATGTTCTCCACCGGCTGTATTGTACAGCCTGGTAGGAGAACATGCATAGGCTTCCTGTCCCTGTCTGAGCGCCGAACCACGGCGTTCAGACCAATCACGATGCTGTTAACAGCAGCGTTGTGATTGGCTTAGGGGAGCCTGTGTGCTTCCTGCTTCTGGTTCACCCAGAAGGAAGAGGACGGAGAGGATGGAGGAGAGGCGGTGACCGGCCAGCAGATAAGTGAACTTTTTTTTTAAAGCCCTCTCCCCCCCCCCCGCTCCACTACTGCTGCCCGGGGAGCAGCTGCCACTGGATCCAAAAGCCTTCAACAAGCTGGAGGAAATCCTAGCTTCAATATCCATGTTCAGGCAGTTGGGCAGTGACCAGTGAATATCACACACTTTTGTGCAGATTTAAATGCCAATCAGGATGAGGAAAAGCTTCCCTCCTCAGCGAGGAGTATGGGAAGGTCATCTCCCCAGAATGCAAATGAATATGTAGATCACAGAGGCGGCTGTCATTCTAGACAGTCCTGAAAAAAACAGCAGACAAATCCCACCCAAGAAATGCCCCATCTGCCCAAAGCCTCTAGGATTACGCAGCTCGTAGCTCCCATGGGTGCAGCTACTGCCTTTAAGGCAAGTGCAGAGGTAGTGTCACCTTAAGGATTTTGGGAGCCCCAGGCACGATATATTTTGAGGCCCGAGCATGAAAAAGAATTTGAATTTTATTACCCATTACTGCTAATTCTAGCCTGCAATATGCCAAACAATACTAAAACACATGTTACACTTCAGTAGTCTCAAGCAAACTATTCAAATAAGTGTTGCCTTTGACACTTGGTAGAGACGTAAGGGCAGATTTACAAGCCCCTTGCGACACTTTTACGCTGCCGTTGCGTCACTTTTGTGACGCAGTGGCGTCGTAAACAATGCGCCATGTTGCAACACATTTACAACGTGACGCATCTATGGAGATGCGTCACGTTGTAAAGCCCTGCGTCACATTATACCTGCGTCAGGTATAATGTATGCAGGGTGGGCGTTACCACGCAAGAAAGCCTCGTAAAAGTGACGCAGTGAAATCTACAAGATTTCACTGAGTCACTTTTACGACACCACTGCGTCAAAACCTTATGCCTGCTTGAAGCAGGCGTAAGGAGTGACGCATCATGATTGACATAGGCATTCCGAAGCATTGCTGGAGTTGCGTCGTGCTTGCGACACGACTCCAGCAATGCGTTGCCTTTACGCCAATATGCAGAGATGCGTCAGTTCTTGTAAATCTGCCCCACAGAGTCAGACATAGAGGTAGGTAAGGGAGAGAGATGTTTAGATAGAAAAACAGAACAGTCAGAGGTCAAATGGAGAGAAAGTTCACTTTCCCATGGGGGGCCCTTGGAAGGCGGGGGCCCTGTGCAATGGCCCACTTTGTCTATGCCTTAAACCGTCATAAAACCTTCTAGAGTCAGAAAATCGCAATTTGCTTAAGGATATGAGAGTGAGTGTTATCCCAAAGCTCGAACTTTTTAGTTTCTAGTTGGTGCCCACGTTATATCTTCTGTTCAGCTCCTGCTGCCGTTGTTCCAGAAGCCATTGGTGAATATAAAAAAAAATTAAAAAAAAAAAACATTTTTGAGGGCTTCGGTTTCGTTTTCATTGTTCCACTGGAACAATGAGCATTATCAAAAAAAGAGAATTTGACGCTTGCAAAGGAAGTTCAAGTATTCTGTCGTGATGGCATGGTGTGCAATTCCATTGTTTTCTGGAATTGTAGTTTCTTTAATATTTACGTAACTAGTCTGTTATTACAATTGAACAAGAAAAGAATATCATGGTAATAAAACTGAGATTTGCCATCCCTAGACAGGAAAAGCTGCATTCTCCGTTTTGACAACTGAAAACACATTTGGGGTCTCCCCACTCTGCCCATGAGAAAAAAATACAGCCAAAATAGCACATGCCAGACAGTAGACATATTTTGATAATAATGCAATTACGCAACTGAAACGTACATTCTGTACCTCCTGGGAAACCTAAAATCTGCTTTAAATAAATATGCCCGGGGAGGGGGCGCATTTCATTGCTAGCAACCCCATCTAATAGCTGCCGAGAAAAACGTTTTGATGTGTTCCAGAAAATATTCTGTTTGCATAGGCCAACCAAAATAACCCATACTCAGTACAATAACGTTTCCCAGCTCTGTGGACAGCTAAAAGCGGCGCGAGGACCATGTGAATGAAGTGGGTGAGCAAAAAAAAAAGGCAAGTGCTCACCAGGGTTCACAATTCCTCGGGGTTTTTGCAGCATATCTCTGAGTCTTATTAGCTTAACCTGTAATGGAATATAAATGAGCCCATATGTCAGAGACGTAATTACGTTCTGTTTGAGAACTCCCTGTGGTAGATTTTCAAGCGGGAAAAAAAAACGCGCTGCGCGCGCCTTCTGGATGCCAAGGTTTACGCATGATTACCCCCTCATTTGCATCGGGCAGAATACGCTGTAACACAATGCTCTGAAAAGGGCACGCCAACAACTCCAGATCCCTTGTGGCACCGAGCCCTGTGACTGACATTCAGTTTGAAACTCAGGCTTCATTCCCCCTGGCAGCATATTTTATGAAGCTATCTTTGATTCTGCAGGGTACAGCAATCAGAAGTCGTTATTATTATTACTAGGAGAAAACGTGCTCCAAATCTCTGGGGCATATTTCTGTCTCAGACGGTTCTTCCTGCCAATGCTCGGTAAAAAGAAAAAAAAACTCCCGAGATCATTTTCATTCCAACCTGGTATTTTAGTTGAAGTTTCTTTGACTGCCAGTCACGAAACATTAAATATAGATTACAGGCAGAGATATGTTGAAGGTTGAAATTCAGCAGAGGTACACACTCGTGTCCTTAGGAGACAGCTCCAAATATTGTCCAGATGTTGTAGCAACAAGGCTGAAAGTTCCCAAGCTGCAGCACAGACAAGGCAGAAGGGAAAGTGGATTTTTTGCATTCCACATGCCTTCTGTTTAGTTTGGTTATTGTATATTAATCGAGCAGTCTGCCTGGCTGCCTCTTGTTGGTGGATGTTACAAAGTGCACACTCCACTGGAAGAATGAAGAAATGCTTTTTTGGCCTCGAAGTAATCCAAAGCATGTAATTGTTGATTTTCACAGTTTCACACTGTGATAATGGGAGCTTTTAATACCAGAAACATATGCTGATAGTTCTGCTTTCTTAAGAGAAAGAAAAGAAAAACAAGACTATAAAAAACATCACATTTGCTGGCATTGTTGGCCAAAAATAATAAAAGATTAGGGAAGAGTATTAGTTCAAACGAGGGCCTCAAACACTGTAGTACAATTTACTGTCCATGTTTTAAAATGATTTTAGTCACAAAATAAAAGGAGCTTTAGTGGGGGTGGTCGGGGTAGAGTAGCAAAACGTGGGACCCCACAGCCCTAGAGAGGATATGGATGACCTTTGTCCCAGTTAACAGCCACAATGGTGCAATGAGTGAGGCCTGGCACACGTCAAGAACCTCCACAAGCAGCTGAGAATATATTTTTACTAAAAGTGCACTTTTAAAGTGTTTGCTACTGTATGCGTATATGGATGAGTCTCGAGCAAAGAGCCATGCCAGTTTAAAGGTAAGCTGTGAGTCAAACTGCCAGCTAATGTTACATAGTAGGCCTACAGTTCATTGTTTGTTGTTCAATTAAAACATCAAATTTAACGAAGGAAGCAAATTATACCTCATTGATGGAGGCACCCGTCTCTACTATTTTCGAAACCTAAGTATAAAACCTCTAAAAATGAATTTGAGAATTTTTGATGTCTTTCCAAAAATATAAATTTTGTGTCTTGCTTTATTTAACTGGGGCGGCAGGTGTGAAATCCAAACAGCATTCTATTGGTGTGGCCTGGGAAATTCCTAGGCTGGGATGACCACCATGAAGGCCCATTTCGGCACCTTGCTTTGGTCTACAATAGCAGAAGTAGAGGACCTTGACATGAAGTGAGGCCCAGGGACACGCTGCATTTCTCACAATGTGTTTTATGTTTGCATTCAAGGGTCAAATAAATTATAAAATATCGTTTGCATGCCAATCATCTTCAAAAACAAGTTGTGGGTTGGCTGAAAGGTTAGGCTTGGCCCTTCACTTAAAAAGGATTGGCAAAGAAAGTAGGTCACACTTTTAGGACCCATTGTTTTTTTTTTTTACAATGTTTTTAGACATGGTACACAGCATCCCTGATATTGGGTGGCATGGATGGCAATTTATTTTTTTAAAAGCTTTTGACGCGTCATTTTGTACATGTGCATTGCATGCACATGCCTACAAAATGAGGCAGACGCTTCAAAAAATGTTTTTAGTAATGTCCTGAGCTGGATTGGTAACTAAAAATAAATCAAACGTGCAAAAGGTTTTTTTAAAAAGAGGGAGTGGGTGGGAAGCAACATTGAAAACAAGGGGTGGAAGGACCATGGGGGCAGGGTTGGGGGGTGGAAGCAAAAGGGGGGTTGTGGGTGGGGGAATCAATCAATCAAAGATATGTTTATTTAGACCTGTGGCCTTTAAACAATACAGCATTAAAATATGATAACAAATACATTTATAGTAATAATCAAAATGGAGTGCGTGTGTGGGGGGGATCAAATGTGTGAAAGACAGCAACATGGAGCTGATGCAGAGAACGCGCACAGAGGAGTGGGGGAGAAGCACATGGGTGAGAGAGAAAGGAACACATGGAGCGTGGCAGAGGCGAGAGAGAAGCACAAGAGGGAAACAACTGTAAAACACATGCACTCTTGTAGAGTGTGTAAATAAAAATAAAATGTAGCACTTGAAAATGCGAACAGTGGAAGGATACAGTAATGAGTCCATGCTCCAGGGGAGGGACACACAAGTAGAGAAAGGAAAGCCAGCACAAGTTGATTGATAAGAAGCAAGCAACTTAGAGTGACAATGAAGCCAACCAATGCTAAGCAATGGCAGGCACTACGCTAACAATACGTCTCTCAACAGACAAAGCGCATGCTGTTTAGTAGATTAGACCTAAAAATCACTAATAGACATGGAGCTTTATGTTACATAAATTGCTAGTTCTGACTAAAAACCATGTACGAGTGTTTGTAAAAGAAACAGTACTTATTTCCTGTTATGTTCTGCACTACTTCCTTCAGTGTAGGCATGAATGCACCTATTGTGGCTGAGAAGCCAGTTTTCTGATTTAGCCAAAGGCCTAGTGTAGTGCTCTTTCTGCTGCTGTTCCTTGTGTGTCTGCTGTTAGGAACCTCCAGAGCTAAAAAACCTGACTTCAAGTTGCCTTGTACAGGGCAAAATGAGCCAGAAGGGCTTCCACATATTGCACCCTGAAGCTGAGAACATGCCTGTTTGAGGCCCCTACCTAATCAGGTACAAGCATGCACTTGCAGGTACTGACCAAAATCTGCTTCTGGGACCTGGTTATAAGTTGACAAGCACGATAATTTCCTGAGTGGGAAGGGACCTGGTTGAAAGTTGAAAAGTATGACAATTGCCCGAGTGTGAAGGCAATGCACAGTGCATAATTTTCACAGGTGGTCATGGTTCAAGGCCTGACGATACTGATTATCTACTCTAGAATATGAATGAATCATAATATCAAGTTCAAAATATTGTGAGTAAAAATATTGAAGAATGAAATATTGAGCAGAAGTATACCATTGTGTATCAATAATATCAAAGTTTAAAATACTGAGTACTAAAATATTCTATTTAATATCGCTATTTAGTTTAAGTTATTTTGCGATCAGTAATATTAAATGTTCTTAAAAAAGAAATAATATTGTTTGGTGTTTCGATTTACTGGAGATTTGTGTGGGTAGTGTTTTAAGAAAAGTGTGTGACTTTTTTTGCATTTTTCATTTGAAAAAATATTAACATTTTATTATTTAGTGTAATATATATACTTATTTAAAACAAATAAAATCATAAAGTTATTATTTGTGGATATAAAATATCAATACATTATTTCAAAAGTGAAAATGTTTTATTGAACTGAATTTGTAGAATAATTGCAATATGAGAAAGTATGAAATTATTATGTTAAAATATTTTAAAAGTATTGCTTTTTGGGTTCTATTATTTATATTACGTAAATACATTTATTGCAAGATTGATTTACTTAAAACATAAATATTAACATTAATATATTTATTATATTTTAACATATTAAAACAATTAAATAATGAGTACATGCATTTAAATATTAATATTTATATTATTTTGCTAATGTACATAAATATTAGTAATAACGGATATAAACATTATAAAAAATATAGGATTTGAATTATATTATCAGATTTAGGGGCCGATTCCGATCTCGGCCGGTAGTGCTCCGAATCGGATTCGGTTTTACCGGATCCGATCCGGAGCCCTATTTTCCGACCGAGTCGTACGCGCGTCCGGGCGAGCGAGTACGATGCGTATTCGCCGACCGACTCGTCCGGGCGACCCGACCGCTCCGACCGACTGGTTCCCGGATCGTACCGCTCCGACCGACTCGCTCGGACCCGATTCGCACCGCGCAATGGAGACGTTTTCCGGCCGGGTAAGTACGATGCGCACCTCGACCGCTCCGACCGACTCGCGCCGTCCGACTCGAACTCGCTGTCGGAGCCGTACTTTGGGGGTCCGTGTCGGACCCCTGTACGCGTACCCGTGCGAGGCGCACACAGGGGGACCCATGGGTCCCCCTACCTGTGCGTGTACGCCGCGAGCGCCTCGCGGCGTACTCGCTGTAGGGGCGCCCTTGTCTGCCTCGCACCCATTGAGGCAATGGGAGCCCGCGTACGCGTTGTACGACCGGGTCCCATTGAGTTCAATGGGAGTCCGACCGACTCGTGTCCGGTGGCATACGAATGCATCGGACTCGTTCGGTCGGACTGCACGGGTCCGATTCGGTCGGAAATCTCTCCGAGGCCGGCTCGGTCGGAGAAATTACCGACACGAATCGGAATCGGCCCCTAAGTCTGTGAAAAATATAATTGAAAATTAAAATATAATAGAAAGGAAATTAACAATTACATAACACATTAGAAAATGAAGTTAAATTGTAAAATGTGACAGATATGACAACATTATATTATCTAAATTCTTGCAGATTTTGGATTTATAATGGATGTATAATGGAATTCCAGCACTCACCCAAATAGCTGCAGCTACCACAATATTTATAGGCCTTATATTTTGAATAGTAAACATGTAGGGGCCGAATCCGATCTCGGTCGG